>CAJHQP010002112.1:0-93431 GCA_905132765.1 Moricandia arvensis
TATTTATTTTAAACTGAATAGGTTAAATACTTATTATGGCTAGGTCGGGCATTCGAGGTCCCAACCGAGTTTTAGTTTTGTCCAATCAAATCTTGGTTTTTTAATTTTATCAAGATCAGCCTTATTCGGATTATATAAAAGTTCGGTTTGAGACTGGTTTGGGTTCTATCGTGTTCGGATTAGGATTACTAAATTTTCAAAAAACTGAATCGGATGTACTTCCGGGGTTGGGTCTCAATTGGTTCTTTGGTTTAAAAGTACTCGAGTTGTACCTAATTTGTAACCAAAACATAAGTAAAATCGATTTTTCGGTTTTAAAGTAGCTGATTTGTATCTATTTTGTAACCCAAACATAAATAAATTGATTCAAAAATAAAAACAAACATCAAACGTAATCATTCAAAACAAACGAAAAGTAAACATATTTATTGATACAAAGAAAACCAAATAATTAAACGTATAAAACGAAAACCAAATTCTTATTTAACTTAGAAACATTATTCATTTGAAACAAAACCAAAATCTAAAAGCATGAAGCTTCAATTGCCACCTTCAACCATCAAACTTCATGTAATATAACCACCAACCTTCATGTCAAAGATAATGCCGAGACAAACAAATAGAGATCTTACAATCTTAAGGGCATGATTAACGCATGTTTCTTAAAGTGAGTTTTTTTGGAAAAGTTAAAAAACTGTTTCTTAGTTTTCTTAAGAAAATTTAAGAAACAATTTCTTATTTCATAGTTTTAATAAACAGTTTCTTAACTTTTACTAAGAAAACTAAAAAACAGTTTTCTAATTTTCCCTAAGAAAACTAAGAAACAATTTCTTTTCACTAAGAAACTCAGTTTAAGAAACTTGCGTTAATCATGGTCTAAGTCCACTCCTCTGTGTACTTGCAACTAGCTTATATTTTAATATATACTAGATTTTGACTCGCGCTTTAAAAGCGCAAGTATATTTTTACCATTTTGATAAAATTTATTTGAATTAATTATTCAAACACAAAAATTTAAAAGTTATTTTATTATAATGTTCGATTTTAAGTAATATTTTCATATCCGACCCAGATTCATAGTTGAACCGGTACTTCCGACAACTTTTGTATAATCCAGTTAAGATTTAATTAAAATTTACTAATTAAAAATTTGAGCCAATCCGGTATATATTTTAAAACCCGCAATTAATATGTAATATGATATCCGTTGATCCGCTAAAACCCCCATAAAAAATTGATAATATATTTTTAAAAATTTGTTAAATAACTCATATTTTTAATATTAAAGAAAATTGATTTTTTGTAATTTCTTTAATAAAATCTTTCTTGTCATTTGAAAAAAAATAAAACAATGGTAACAAAAAAGAAACACAATTTATTCATATAACGATATTAGTTTCTTTCCGTTATTAATAATCTATGATAAGTTTACATTTTTACTTATTTTATATCTAAAAATCAGTTTTTAAAACAAATTGAATTGACATATCATTATTAAGATAAATTGGCACAATAAATAATAATTTATAAAATTTGTATCACTAGATAATATGATGCACGGAAATATGATATTAAAATTAAATGGAAAATCATAATTTTGATAAGAGAAAAATTTATTATTAATCACAAAAATAGAAAACATTATCATCAGTTACCATAAATATAGGAAATATTTAGTTGTTTAGTTAATTAAGATTCTAAAAATAAATAATGATATTATTATATAAATATGATTAAAATCTAGGGATAGAATCCTAAATTTTAACAATAAGTTTCTGCATAGATACAAAATTTTACACTAAAAAGAAGGAGAAACCATATCAAAAACTTCCAAGAGTTATAATAAATAAATCTTATACAATAAAGTTGGGTTTTTTTTTTCTCCATGGGGGAAAAAATTCCACGTGGCAACTATGTTATAATTTTTAATTTTTTTTAATTTTGTAATTTTAATAACGTCATTTATGTTTCACAGAATCAAGCGTTATATGATCATATCAAGAGATTTCACGAGATTATCTCAAATTGATTTGTTATTATGGATCTCAATCAAAATAAAAAATCAGCAATGTAAAAGGCTTTCGTCCGTCCGATCTGAATCATCCCTTCGTTTTCCCTCATTACTCATCAAATCTCTCTCTAAAAATCCTAAATCGCTCATACATGCGTCTCTTTCACAGTATATTCTTAAACGGTTGTTTTTGATTTGTTTTTGCTCTTTATATTTCATTTTCATCAAAAATATTGAATCAAGGCTGTTCTCTGGTGTGTCTACAGCTGTTACTACCATTGCAGCAGCCACTGCCACATCTTCGAGCTCTGGGAAGGATGAGCAGATGGCTAAAAACGATTTGGCGATTACTTCTGCTGTGACCCTTGCAGATTCCCACTGCAAGGCATAACCACATGTTTACTAACTTCAAAATCTGTATTTTGGTTATTTAAATTTGATTTTGATAAAGAAAATCAATCATTTTATCTTATGTGAAGCATGCTTAATACTTCTTGACAATATAATCGTCATTACTAAAGTTCTTATATTGAAAATGCAACAACATATTCAGGGATTAGTTCAAGATTGGTACTTTATGAAGAGATCAATAATGTTTGGGTATTTGGAGCATTGGTATAAGAGGAGTGACTACATTGAAAGTGAGGGCTAATAAAGGAAGTTTGGAACATTGCATTAGTGATTCCACTCGATAAATGACTCACTACTTCGGAAAGGTGCATCAACATTAATATGGTAGCAGTGGATGCTCGAATAGTAGTCACAGTGGCAAACTTATACAAGAGGAGATTTTCTTGGGAACTGGTAGCAGAGAATGATTCGCAGGAGGCTGTAAACTTCTCAAACGTACTTGCCAAGGTAACAAAGATTATCAATTCTTTTACGTTTAGTTTACGTTTTAGTTCTTGAATATTTGCCTATGCTTTCTTACTTTTGCAAGTGCTCTCCACTGGAAAATATTCATGTTTACATCAACAAGATGACTCAGTAACAGATCGTTGATCTGATGAATAAGATAAAAGAGGCTAGATTATTTGTGAACAGTGGGTAATCTTTAGCTAGCTTCACATGGATGTGAACTTTGTTATATTAAACACATAATGATATTTCAAATGGTGGGATAAGAAGAGAAATCAGAAGCAAAAATAAAGCTGATAAAAAGCATTCATTATGGCAATGATGATGATAATGAATTTATAGGATCCACATTTGTCTCTTACTCAAGATTTTTTCTTCAAGAATTACCAAATGAAAGACTGAAAAAAAAATATCTTCGCATTGTTATCTAGGCTTTTTAGTGTTCGTTTATTTTGTGATAAAGAGATTTTGTGTTTGGATCCTCTATAGATATATGTACACACATGTTTGTGACTAAGTTTGCAACGTCTCAGGAACAAAGAAATTGCCAGTGACGAGGTTCGTTATTAGGATATGAAAATGTGATTCCCGCTTGCTGTTTTCTTACATGATTATATATAAATAAGCAAGATGAAGGAGCTCTCAAGTATCTCAAAGATTTCAAGTGGAATAAGGTCGACGAACCTAAAGAGTTCACGCTTGAGATTTCTTTGTAGCCTATTGCACTGAAGAACAATGAATTTGCCGGTGAGGAGATTCGTTATTAGGATATGTTTTTTAAAAAACAATCTTCTCTTTTGATGTTTTTCCCCTGATTTTAGATTAATAAGCGAGAAGAAGGAGCTCTCAAGTATCTCAAAAATGTCAAATGGAATAAGGTTGAAGAACCAAAAAGATTCACACTTGAGCTTCTCTTTTATCAGAACTCTTACTTGAAGGACATTTTCTTCACTAAGACGTATGTATCACATGATTGATAAAGACAAGCTTATCCTGGAGAAGACCATTGGGTATGATCTTCTCCTCTAACAATGTATTTTCTGTTTTTGTTTCTCTATCCTTAGCTATTGTATCTAATATGATGTATACATACATTCTCTGGTCATGACATATATATATATATATATATTTCTTTAAATGCAAAAAAAAAATCGATTGGATACTAATAAACAGGTCCAATTTGAGAGAACGAGGAGCTGGAGTTTGCCATATGAAGGTTTGCCATATGAAGGAGCTGGAGTTTGCCAATGTGAGAGAAAGAGAAAGAGTCGAGAGATTCATCACGCGTGTTGAATTTATAACCATTTTAATTATAGGTTTACTAAAATCATGTTAACATTTTCTCTACGTAATAATCTAGCTAGAGAATTTATTTTGGATCAAGTAATAACAAAATTAATATTTATATCAAATCAAAATTGCATACCATATAAATTTACTTGACCAATATATTTAGTTTTGAAATAAACCAATTTTGGTTTATACAGATTTTATACTTTCTTTTGAAACATCTGATAAAGCAAATATAAACTTAATAACTCTACGGTTATGACAAGATTTATGTCATAGTAAATATAAAATTATTTTACATGGAAATGTACATATTGAAAAATAAAAATATTTTAATCAAAAATAACGTATAATAAATTTCTAATCATACCACCATCTCATAATTTAAGATAATAACTACACACAACAAACTAAAAGTCTAACATTTCAATTTTATTAGGCAGAAAACATAGTTTTAAATTTGTATACTAACTTATTTTTGAATAATTCCAATATATATGTATACCTATTCAAGTAAAAATTAAAAATATATAAGAACTAAATAAAAATTCCGGGCGTAGCCCGGACAAATCCCTAGTAATAAATAAATGCAAGTGTGAGATCAGGAAGAATACGAAGAAGGTCATCGTTCTTTCTTCACCGGCCTTTATGAAGATCTTCAGAGAAAACAACTGTTCGTGTAATATTTTCATGATCAGAGCCACTTAGACCAGAGGAGAACAATAGAAGAAGTTGCTTCTGACTCCAACGTATCTGGTGGTGACTGTCTCCGGTTAGGACGAGCTTTGTTATTAGAACCCTTTAAAACCGGTTCTTGATACTCAACCACCCGTTGAACCATTTTAAGTGACTGAACCACTTCACCCATCGTTGGTCTATGGCTAGCTTCAGGTGCAACACAAGCTGCAGCGATTGTGCACACTCTTGCAAAATCTTCTTTTGGGTCTTGAATCCACTAGTTCCTCTAACCGATCTTTATCTCTAAGAACTGGTCTCGTCTGCATCCAAAAATCAACATGTTTTACATTCAAGACATAAACAAAACAAGTTATGGACAATGGGGACTTGCTATTAGCCTATTACTTACCCAAAGTGACGAGGTTTTCTTGGCCTGAAGGTTGTGACATATCCACAGGCTTTCTACCAGTAAGCAACTCAAGAAGGACCACGCCGTAACTATACACATCACTCTTGACGAGTAGGTGTCCCGTCATTGCATATTCTGGCGCTACATACCTGGAAATGGCGTAAGGATTTATAAAGTTGTATATAAAAACTTTCGAGAAAGATGAGAGAGCTCACCCAAACGTGCCCATGACACGAGTAGACAAGTGATTACCCCTGCCTCCAGGAGCTTGTTTAGCTAACCCAAAATACGCAACTTTTGCTTTGAAGTTGTTCTCAAGAAGTATATTAGATGCTTTAAAATCTCTGTGTATAACCGATGGTTGCGAGTCTTCATGAAGCTAAGCTAAGCCTCTTGCCGCATCAAGTGCAATCTTCATTCTCGTGTCCCAATCAAGAGGACAGTTCAACCCAAGAGGCCCTGATGAAGCATACAAAAATGACTTAAAATGAATCATTTCTTAAAATAGGAAGTAAGGGAAGTGAAGAGTATATTACCATGGAGCCAAGCCCATAACAAAGTAGGTGCCGAGAAGAATCTCGACTTCTATAGTAACTCGCGAGTTTTACAAGATTACGATGATGAAGACGGCTTAGCATATCAATCTCCACGTGGAATTCTCTATCACCTTGTGGTCATCCACTTGTTAGCTTCTTAATAGCTACAGCCAGTGGGGGAGCCAGCAAAAAATATGACTAAGGTCAATTTTATATATAAAAATTATTAATTAAATATTAATATTGTATTTAAATTTATTAAAATAATATAAATATTTGTAGGTTCAAGTGATATACATATATATATATATATATCCAAATATATTTTTTTGACAAATTATAAATAACTTATAAAATTGTTTGCATTCTTAATTTTTTTTATAAAATAAGCAGTAATCTAAAACAAATTTGAAATTTGAAATCTAAAATGGATAAAATAAATATGTGTATAATAAAGAATGAAAAAAAATTATGTGTAAAATAAAATTTAGATCAATTATTTTAGGTGGATAAATATGTTGGACAAGTATAAAAAGATAATAGAAAACAATTAGGGTAAAGAAATGAAAATAATTTTTAAGTAATTACTAAGTATCTCTCGGCTTTGGCTAAGGCAAAATCACTTTAACAGAGTTTTTTAAAAAAGTCATAGGGTCAAATCATGTTCTTGAAATATAATCGGGGTCAGTATACTAATTTTACATCAATTTACCAAAAATTTGTTTCAAAATGCAAGTAAAACTTTTTTGACAGAAATCTATAGGGGTCAGGTGACCCCCTCTCCTACAACTGCCTCCGCCCCTGGCTACAGCAGTACCATCGGCTAAATGCCTCTGTAAACCTTACCAAACCCACCTTCCCCTAGGATGCTGACATATTCAAAATTGCTTGTAGCCTCCTTGAGTTCTTCATATGTCATTGCTGGGTGGGGAAGAGATCCTTTTAATGAAGTAGCGTTCAGGTTCCTTGGTTTTACTGAAAAGAAGGGAAGATGTGATCAGGCACAAGAACCTAAAATTTATTGCAGCAATATAGATTAATAACAACCATTTATCATCTATGTGTTCCCGTCTTCCCTATCCTTTTGTTTGATTCCTATGGTCTGTTGGCTGTAATGTAAGGCCAGAACAATAGATCTAGTAATGAAAAGTACCGACACAACTCTACAGTAAGGCCTAGGCATCAAGTCTTTGGGTCGGGTCCTTTTGAGTTCGGGTTCTTTGGTTCCTAGACATTTGAACCGAAGTAGGTACTAAGTAATTTTTGGTCTGGGTCGGTTTTACTGGGTTCGGATCAGTTTGGGTCTCAAATACTAATACCTATGAAAAACCGGAAAATTTAAAAAATAATCCGGTCTATTTTGGTTCGGGTATTTCAAAACTATTTTAGACCAATAGTGATGCGACCTGGATCAGCATCATGGAACAAGGTATGAACATCAGGTACGAACCAGCTAGGCAACTAATCATAGCTTGGCTTAATGGACTGTTTATGGGCCTTATCGGTTTGATTCATGAAGTTCTAGACCGAGAGAAGCTAATGAGCTTGATACAAAATATCGAGGTCTTGTTTTAATTATGAAATCAGTGTTTGAGATTATTCAAGAAAGGCCCAACAATAATATACAACACATGGTCGTATAATATATCAATCTGACGGCAATTCAATGATCGTCGACCATGCGAAAGGACTCGACCAGCCGAAGAGTCATTCGTTCCAAACCTTTCAACTTCGGTCAAGTCATCATTTCTGGTCAAGTCTTCTATGTTTAAGAGTTTGTTAGCTTCTATGTTTGATTAGTCCTTTTGTATTCCAACCTTTTATATTCCATGCCTATTATATAAAGTCTTGCTTTGTATTGTTTTAAATCATTCAACTTTTTAATAAAAACCTTTCCTTTTAACTTGTTGAATCATTTGTTCTTCATTGAACATCTTATCTTTTGAGTCGTCGGAGTGTGTCATATCTTCGGGCTTAGAAGTCTGGTAGTATCAAGAGACTTTCTGCACCTCTTGTGTCACCTTTCGATCCACATCCCTTGATCGTTTGTGCTTTCTAGCTCATTCGGTGCAAGGCTTATCCAATCCACCAACCTTAGAGTGATCCTTCAAATCTAGGACGTATCATGTGGTATCAAAGCCACTCTGAGGTTTGGAGTTCTTCACAGCCAGACATTCGTAACTCTTCATTTTCTAAGAGATCAACTGTGTCTTTTGGACTGTTGAGAAACCATGAAGAGAAGGCAACGCGCAAAGCACGAGAAGAAAATTTGCGAGAATGGAGGTACAACTCTTCATCTTCTAAGAGATCCGTGTCTTTTGGACTATTAAGAAACTATGAAAAGGAGGCTGAACTTAAAGCACAAGAAGAAAAGTTGCGAGAATTGAGGTACAACAAACGTACAGCCGAGATGATAGCACAATATGAGCGTGACCAAGAGGAGAAAGCCAAGAAGTCACGACCCGAGAGAGACAAATGGAAGAAAACACTCAGCAAAGAAGGTACACAAATCTTAATTGATTCTGGTTCAATGAGAGTTAAACCGGGCAGTCCAAAGAAGACAGTCAAAAGGCCACAATCGAAACAAGTTGTAGAAACTCCAACGGCCAGAACTGAAGAAAAGAAGAATGAGGGTTTTGAGAGATGGCTGGTGAGTTTCAAGGCTAAGATCCATCAAAGGATCACAGACCCACGTCCATCGTCGGTGTTGGAAGAAGATCAAGAGGCCAAAGATATCAAAACAGAGGTATTGACTATTTATGACCGAGCAGAATCTATGAACGACCAGATGCATCAAAAGGAAGAACCAGAGGTTGTAAATGTTCTCTTGGAAGTCCAAAAGGTGGCTGAAAATGTGGTTGATAGTGGACTAGAAGCTTATCATAAAAAAAATCTCACAACCGCTTATGCTTCAGGTGATATTCTTGGTTCTTTATCAAGAGATAAACTGGATCAGCCATTCGTTTGCAAGGAGTACGACCCATTGAATCTACTAAGGCATGAAGAGGGTCTGCAACACTTCATATTTGAGCCAGGAGAAGAGACACCTGATCAAAGCAACAATAACCAGACCTTGGTGAAAGAGATAACAAAAGTGGAGCAAAACAATGTCGGTTCATTCATCCGAGAAGGTCCGGATTTGAGGACAAATCCTTTTAAATGAGGAGGGGATGATGCGACCTGGATCAGCATCATGGAACAAGGTATGAACATCAGGTACGAACCAGCTAGGCAACTAATCATAGCTTGGCTTAATGGACTGTTTATGGGCCTTATCGGTTTGATTCATGAAGTTCTAGACCGAGAGAAGCTAATGAGCTTGATACAAAATATCGAGGTCTTGTTTTAATTATGAAATCAGTGTTTGAGATTATTCAAGAAAGGCCCAACAATAATATACAACACATGGTCGTATAATATATCAATCTGACGGCAATTCAATGATCGTCGACCATGCGAAAGGACTCGACCAGCCGAAGAGTCATTCGTTCCAAACCTTCCAACTTCGGTCAAGTCATCATTTCTGGTCAAGTCTTCTATGTTTAAGAGTTTGTTAGCTTCTATGTTTGATTAGTCCTTTTGTATTCCAACCTTTTATATTCCATGCCTATTATATAAAGTCTTGCTTTGTATTGTTTTAAATCATTCAACTTTTTAATAAAAACCTTTCCTTTTAACTTGTTGAATCATTTGTTCTTCATTGAACATCTTATCTTTTGAGTCGTCGGAGTGTGTCATATCTTCGGGCTTAGAAGTCTGGTAGTATCAAGAGACTTTCCGCACCTCTTGTGTCACCTTTCGATCCACATCCCTTGATCGTTTGTGCTTTCTAGCTCATTCGGTGCAAGGCTTATCCAATCCACCAACCTTAGAGTGATCCTTCAAATCTAGGACGTATCAAATAGCATAAAACGATTTTATCCGAACCAGTTTTTTCGGGTTTATTCGGGGCTTCGGATCCGAGTAAAATGCCCAGGCATATCTACACCAAATAGAATATACTTGATATTCCCCACATCTATGCTAATTTTCCAGTGTGATGTTCTGTGACACGCATCTTCTAAAATGATTCATGCAAATTCCAAACTGAAATCAGCCTAACATCAAAGGGAAGTAAAATTTTGTAATGAGGAAGAGGTGCATACCAACTTCTTCGTGAGGATCAAGACCTGCTTTCTCTTCTCGCAGTGCGCAGGAGCAGATAATAAGCACAGAGATTATCGCAATGGTAAGCACACTTGCGGCTAGAGCAAAGATAAGAATAAGCTTAGAATGCTTCTTTTTCCCCGGAGAATTTACTGACGTAGATTCAGTGGATCCTTGTGATGGTGCTTTGTGAGGTAAAGAAGCCACTTGAGGTGCTGCAACCAGATTTAAAACTTATCTTAACACAAATGTATACTCTCAGAAAACACTAAACTGGAGATGCTATTATGTTATTGACATGTAAGGAACCATGGTGATATACTCTCAGCAAAGTGTGTTACCTTGAGAAGGTGCAGGGGCCTTAAACCAAGTAAGGTTTAGAAGTTTGTATTCTCCCACCAAAGCAGGGCTAAACCGAATCTTGTGACTGACAAGTGAAGAGTTTATCGCCGAGGCCTGGCTTGCTGAAAAGCTAATTCCAGTATGAGGCGTGATATCCATTGAAATGTTCATCCTTGATAAAGTTGGCATATAGAAGTTGATCAGCTCAATCTAGATACTCACTTATTTTTTCGGACAACTTAGACTGTCATTGGGAATATTGAGATATGCTTAGAATATCACTTATTTTAAAATATTATATTGCAAAGTTGATAACCTTACATTGAGAATATTGAGATATGCTTAGGATGTTTGACCATTCCAAAGCCATATTCTTATAGTTTGATTAAAAATTAATAAAATACACAAAAGTTAAACTTTGAATTTATAGGTGAATTTCATCAATAAGTTGACGAAACGATCAAGTGATTTTCACCTAATCAGCTCTTTAAAATATACTTGTCAAAGTTGTTTTTTTACAATCTTGACATCTAGTTGAAGGGTGGTTTTTCATATCTTGTTGAAGAGGCTTCCGTAATTCACCAACATAATTTGACCACACACATAATCATTGATCACGTATAGTATTTCGTAATTCTCTTTTCTAATAAATGTTGAATTGGATTCAGATAATAATAAAAACAATTCTTTGAATGGATGTAACTTTATTTGATCGAATCTAATATGAAAAAAAATCATCTCGACGCGAACTAGAGTTGCATCGCCTTGTCATTTTTTATGAGCTCTTCTACGAACAGAGTGACGGTGTTAGTTTGCTTATCCATGTAATGTATAGTTTATACATATGACTATGAAACATCCGTGGCCAAAACATAGTTGTGCTTCAGGACTTTCCAAAGAAAATTATATTATATTATAATTTGTGTGTGTATAATTTTCATCAAGTCTAAAAAATGGTACTTATAAATATCACCAATATCTTACTCTCGTCAGTAATTATTTGCTCTAATAATCTTCTGATGGATTTGCTTAGCGAAAAGATGCTCTTTATAAAACAAAAAGCAGCAAAAGATTTTTAAAAATAAAACAATAAATATTTTAAAATTTAAATATAATTACATTCACTTTGCAATAAATACATAGCATAAAATTATTAAGATAAAGTATTACTTACTATTAATTATTTTATTCATATACGATATACAGTAGCTTTGAAAGAAAAAGAGATATACAGTAGCCTTTCACAACCATATAAATCATGGATCATATAAGATCACCGTTAGTTAATATCATCCTCATAATGATCACCGTTAATTTATGCCATCCTCATAATATAACCGTTGATTTATATGCGTTACTTTGTCAATAAATATATTTAATTAAATTCACTTTCCAATTATTACTTTTTTTTTTTCCATATAAGATATACGTTAGCCTTTCACACCGAAAGAAATCATGGATTCATAAAGATCACCGCTATTTATATTATCCTTTTTATTTTATTTCTTTGGTTAATTATATAATATACAATTCCTTAAGTAACCTGAGGTTGCATACTCGTAACATGAGATGAGAGTTTGCCAAGTAGCATACATGCATGCAGACATGACTAAGGGACGTGTGAATATGACAAAATAAACTGTGACAAGCAATATGAATTTCTCATAGTCACTCTTTTAATGTATCTTTTGTTCACGTTCTCTTCATTTAGCAGCTTCAAGATCTTGCAAGAACATCCCTAACTCTTTCTTCTTCTTTTTCTTTTTTTAAATTATTTGCTCATCTGCTTAAATCTTGGAGTTAACAACAACAGAAACGAACGTTGTCTAGATCCAAACACTCACCAAACTAGACGATCTTTTTTTTTGGAAAAATACAAAGTAGATGATCTTTACCACATATTGAATTCAAATTTATGTTTTCATATTAAAGGATCAATGGTCCTGCTTTTTTTTTTTTTGCTAATCCAGTCTCCGACCACTAAGCGTGATCGACTAGCCCACCGGGCCAAAGCCCACGCCATTACAGGATTTTTAAGCTTCCACTTAAGGGTCCCTGGTTACGTTATGGTCTGGGGCGCTGAGGGCCGCATGTGAAATCCCCAATGGTCCGGGAAAGTGTTTGCAGCCGACAGGAGTCGAAGTCAGAATATTGGGATTAAATCCCTCAGCTGGACATTTCCTACCACTAGCCCACTTAAGCGGGTTATCAATGGTCTGCTTTAAGAAGGTAAATATCACTAATATCTCAATCTCGTGAGTAATTCTCTGCCCTGATAATCTTCTGATGGATTTGCTTTGCAAGAGGAAAATGCTCTTAAAAAAGAAAGTTACAAAAAATCTTAAAAAAGATATTTACTTCAAATAAAACTATTTTTATTTTCATTTATAATAATATTTACTTTCCTAATACATATCATACGATTATTAAGATATGGTATTATATATTTGGTTACATATAAAATATACGGTTCCTTAAATAACCGTCGTTTGTATATTCGTAACATGAGAATTTGCCAAGTAGCATACATGCATGCACACGTGACAAAGGACGTGTGAACATGACAAAATAAACTGTGACGATATGAATCTCATAGTCACTCTTTTAATGTATGTTTTTGATTACGTTTGCTTCTAATCTTAAAAGAACATCCCCAACTCTTTCTTCTATTTTTTTTAACCGGAAGATTTTTCGATTATATTCGTATAATGTCATGTTTCCTAATTTAACAGTCATATAATTTCGTATTTATTACAGTCAAATCATCTCCTTGTGCAAGCAAAATCTCACGGATTAAACAAAGATCATTGGATATAATTGTAATGTACATTAGGTAAGTCGATATATATACGAAACCTAAATAAGGAAACTATTATGATCCTTTTCTATCCATCTTCTTGGTGTATATATGTATATATAGAACATAAGAGAAGATATCATTTTCATCTTTAAGCATATAACTTCCTCTTCTCATGGCTCCACTTAACGAGTCTCTTGCATCAACCATCGATGTCATCGAGACAAAACCTCTTGTCTTCCCAAAAACCAAGCCTGCATTGCAAGAAAACTGTTTTAACCTATCCGAAGGGGTCTTACGTGCCAAACACTCTTCCCCAATCCTCTTTGATGTTCCTCAAAACCTAACGTTCACACCGTTTCCATCTCACTCCATCTCCACCGATGCTCCTCTCCAGACTCTCCTCCGTGTTCAAGCCAACGCTCACAAAGGAGGGTTCCTTGGATTCACCAAAGACTCACCTTCTGATCTTCTCACAAACTCATTGGGGAGGTTTGAAGATAGAGAGTTTCTAAGTGTTTTCCGGTTCAAGATGTGGTGGTCCACGGCTTGGGTTGGAAAGACCGGGTCGGATCTTCAAGCTGAGACTCAATGGGTCATGCTAAAGGTTCCTGAGATAGACTCCTATGTGGCCATCATACCCATCATTGAAGGATCTTTTAGAGCTGCACTGAACCCTGGTGAAAACGGTAACGTTTTGATCTCTGTAGAGAGTGGCTCTACTCAAGTCAAAGAGTCCTCTTTCAATGCCATTGCCTACGTTCACATTTGTGACAGTCCTTACAACCTAATGAGAGAGGCTTTTAGTGCACTTCGTGTCCACATGAACACTTTCAAGCTTCTAGAAGAGAAGAAGCTTCCGACAATAGTGGACAAGTTTGGTTGGTGCACTTGGGATGCTTGTTACTTAACCGTTGACCCTGCAACGATTTGGACCGGTGTTAAGGAGTTTGAAGAGGGTGGCGTGTGTCCCAAGTTTATCATCATTGATGATGGATGGCAAAGCATAAGCTTTGATGGTGATGAGCCAGGGAAAGACGCTGAGAATCTTGTTCTTGGTGGTGAGCAGATGACTGCAAGGCTTCACAGCTTCAAGGAGTGTAAGAAGTTCAGAAACTATAGAGGTGGATCCTTTATAGAATCTGATGCGTCTCACTTTGATCCTCACAAGCCTAAGATGATCATTTACAAAGCAACAGAGAGGATCCAAGCCATCATAGAGAAGCAGAAGTTGATCCGTGAGTTTGGGGAACATGATCTTCCTGAACTTGATGAGAAGATCAAGAAGTTTAGTGAAGAACTCAATGCAATGTTTGATGGTGAACAAGAGTCTTTGTGTCCTGAGGATGGTGCTGGCTCAGGTATGGAAGCTTTCACTAGGGATTTGAGGTCAAGGTTTAAGAATTTAGATGGTATATATGTGTGGCATGCTCTATGTGGTGCTTGGAATGGTGTTAGACCTGAGACATTAACACATCTTGAATCCAAGGTTGTTCCATTTGATATTTCACCTGGTCTAGATGCTTCAATGACTGATCTCGCGGTCGATAGGATTGTGGAAGCTGGTATTGGTCTTGTTCACCCTTCTAAGGCTCATGAGTTCTATGATTCAATGCACTCTTACCTTGCTAGTGTTGGAGTTACAGGAGCTAAGATTGATGTCTTTCAAGTAAGTTATTACATTACTTTCAACTATGTTTTCAAGTAAGTTATTACATTACTTTCAATGCATTCTATGTGTTTGTGTTGGTTTAGACCTTAGAGTCAGTAGCAGAAGAACATGGAGGAAGAGTGGAGCTTGCTAAGACTTACTATGATGGCTTGACCAAATCCATGGTTAAGAACTTCAATGGAACTGAGATCATTGCTAGTATGCAACAGTGCAATGAGTTCTTCTTCCTTGCCACAAAGCAAATCTCTATAGGCAGAGTTGGTAATAATATATTTATAACCTTTTTTGTTTTGTTTCTGTAACGCTCTAAGCTTAATAAGAAGAGTGTTTGACATTTTGATCAGGTGATGACTTTTGGTGGCAAGACCCACATGGTGACCCACAAGGAGTGTACTGGCTACAAGGACTACACATGATTCATTGCTCTTACAACAGTTTCTGGATGGGTCAAATGATTCAACCGGACTGGGACATGTTCCAGTCAGACCATGTCTGTGCCGAGTACCATGCAGCCTCTCGAGCCATCTCTGGTGGACCCATCTACCTGAGTGACCATCTTGGTAAAGCCTCGCATAACTTTGATCTCATCAAGAAACTTGCTTTCTTTGATGGTACTGTCCCAAGATGTCTCCACTATGCTCTTCCCACTAGAGATTCTCTCTTCAAGAACCCTTTGTTTGACAAAGAAACAATCCTCAAGATCTTCAACTTCAACAAGGTAATCATCTTAAAACCAAAACTAAGTGTTTAAATATCGAAAAATTTGCTAAAACTTAGATGATTTGTTTCAGTTTGGAGGAGTGATTGGAGCATTTAACTGTCAAGGAGCTGGTTGGAGCCCTAAGGAGCATAGGTTCAAGGGTTACAAAGAATGTTACATGTCCGTTTCAGGAACGGTTCATGTCTCAGACATTGAATGGGATCAAAACCCTGAAGCTGCAGGATCTCAAGTGATCTACACCGGAGATTACTTGGTCTACAAGAACCAATCCGAGGAGATCATGTTCATGAACTCGAAATCTGATGCAATGGAGATAACCCTAGAGCCATCTTCGTTTGATCTGTTTAGTTTCGTGCCTGTCACGGAACTAGGAAGCTCAGGGGTTAGGTTTGCGCCTTTAGGGTTGATCAACATGTTCAACTGTGTTGGAACAGTTCAAGAGATGGAGGTTACTGGTGATAACAGCATTAGGGTTGAGGTGAAAGGGGAAGGAAGCTTCATGGCGTATTCGAGCTCTGCTCCAGAGATGTGTTACTTGGGAGACAAGGAAGCTGAGTTTAAGTGGGAAGAGGAAACTGGTAAACTCAGTTTCTATGTTCCTTGGGTTGAAGAATCTGGTGGCATCTCTCATCTCTCTTTCACCTTCTAAGAGTTTCTTTGAATTTTATTTTCTTCATTTTGAACTCGAATTATCTGTTTGGATTTGGTTTTTATTTATCATTTTATTTGGAGAATTGTTAAGCAACTTTAATATCTATTGAATTGGTGTTCTTTTTTTTTTCTTTTTTTTGTTATGTGTGGGTGGTCAGTGTTGATTAGTTTCAGTTATAGTTCCATCATTAATTTAAAAAAAAAAGAATTTTAGAATTTGATGTTTTTTTGGTTTTGGTCATAATCTAATTCAAGTTCAAACTTTCTTGTTCTTTTTTTTTACGATTTTTGATTTTTTTTTAAATTAATCGTGTTATTTTTCAAATCACATTGCTTTGAATTTTCTGATATATTTATTGTCATTGTCATGATTTTGATTTTAAAATTTTTCATTTGGAAAAGTATTTTTCATTTTGTTTATCAAAAAGAGTTTTGTTTGTTAGTGTTTTGTATCTTAGCCAATATAGTGCATTTGCTGGACCCATGATGTTGATTTTGAGACAGTGTGCGTCATAAGACTATGGGACCGTAACGGCTATTTTGTGTACGTAACATTCACGAATACAAGTGTCCTTTGATCAGAAAGACATAATCATGATAAAAATGTTAATATTAACGTATTACAAAAGTTTTGATAGAAAGCGCATAAGATAAAAAAAACATAGAACATAAAGAGCATATTATATTTCTGGAAATATACTAAAAATAATCTAAATTAACTATAAACGGATCTGATATTACTAGTTAATTTGGATTATTTGATTCATTAGTATACAGATGAAAAGATTATCAATCATGAATTATATTTGCTTGATAAGATGTGACTAGAATCGTTCAAAGTTAACGACCTAAGTTAAACATAGATTAATTTATCGTCGTAGTAAAATATAAATACTGTTTAACAATCTTATAAACACATATATAAATAAAATCATTTTTTAGATGTGAATTATAGGTGACCATGTGCTTTTTATATTTGTATGTAAATGCGATGATTCTAAAACTAACGATATGAAACAAAAAGGTCATTTTATGAGAATCTCGTAAATCTAAGTTGAATTTTATTAATGGTGATTATTAACGCAGAGCTGGTTTTAAATATAGCAAAAGAAATTTTGGCTAATCTCTAAAACTTTAAAACTAATATATCTGTAAACTGTAAAACAGAATTTTATTATATTTTTTGTTAAACTGTTTAGAAATGGTTATTTAGCATTCTTGCGAGAGACTCCATTTTGATGACTTATTCGTATTCCTTGTCCTGGTTTTGTAAAAATCTCCAATGTAGGTTTTTATATTTTCCCTTTAAAGAATGAAAAAAAATTATATTAAAGGTGATTTTGTTTCAATGTAAAATATTTATAGTAGGATTCCTTTATTTTTAGGGGAAAATATAAAAGAATGCTATTTTTGTTTCTATATCTTTTTTATATTTTCTCTTTAAAAGAAAAAAACTCTATTACAAAAGCATAGATTAAAGTAAATCCATCTCTAAAATAGATTTTCTTTATTTTAGGAGAAAATATATAAATGAATATAGAAGTGTGATGGAAATGTTTAAGGATTATTAAAGTAGTATCAAGAGACATGTTCATCCACATGGGATTAGTGGAGCTAACAGACTTTTCTAACTATGTTATTCAGTATGATTTGTAATTGAATGTAATTTGCATTAAAAATTATGTGGT
The DNA here is from genome assembly GCA_905132765.1 of Moricandia arvensis. Classification (NCBI taxonomy): domain Eukaryota; kingdom Viridiplantae; phylum Streptophyta; class Magnoliopsida; order Brassicales; family Brassicaceae; genus Moricandia; species Moricandia arvensis. The sequence continues at coordinate 17,800 of CAJHQP010002112.1, forward strand.
AACAACAATAATTTTATATGATAAGTTTGCAGTAAAAGTAAGAAATCATTTTATTAAAATTGTCAACTGGTAACTTTTTGAAGCATAAATTGCAGTATGCTTTTTATAAAATAATTGAATATACAAACATATAAATACTAAAATATTATCGAAAACAAATAAACTATTAATTTATTTAAAAATAAATTAATAGTAACAAAATAATTTATATATGAAAATATAGTTTGCAATATATATCATTTCTAAAAATTGTATTCACTAATAATACTATTTAATCTAATACTAAAATATAATAAACTAAATGAAATTTAATAATATGAAGTTTGAATTAACAAGTCCATTTGTACTTTGTCAAAAAAATTCAATAATAACAAAACTTATAAATGTTTACACAGCAAAAAAAAAATCCACTAACATAACTTGTGTGATTGTTTTGTAAACATTATTATTAGTTTTATTTTTACGCATAAAATCAGTTAAATTTGTAACTCAACTTCTAAAACATATAATTTTTTGGTGATGTTGTTTTAAGTTTTGACTCTTGAGTTAACAATTTAAAAATGGTGAGTCAAAATTATAACTCAACTACAATACATGTACTAAATTAACAACACCACATGTTACCAAAGCCATCATACCCGGATTGGTAGTAATACATATCCATTTTTAGTGGTTAACTGACAGTTTGTATTTTGGAGTTATATGTTACAATTTCCTAATTTTAAATTAAAATATCTATAAGAAAAAATAGAAAAGACCGCCGAAAACAACAAAATTCTAAATAAATTTAAATTTTAGTTCGGCGACATTAAAATCCAAAAGACATTCTTGTGTGTTTTCTGTCTTCTGTCTATTTTATATAAATAGAAAAATCAAACGGATATAATCAAAAACACACCCAAACAAATAAATAAAAAAAGAATCAAACTTTGGTCTCCATTTAGTCTTTGTTGACTCATATGAACCCTAATTTTGGGTTGGATTACTCTCTCTCTCTCTCTCTCTCTCTCTCTAAATCTTTCTTTACTTTTCTTAAAATTAGATTACAAAGTTGTTACCTTTTGTCTTCCTCGTATCTCGCAGCTTCGTGGGCTTCCGACATTCTTACCGATTATGCTCGAATCCGTGAGTTTCTAAGGTTAAAAAGCTGAAACCTTTGTTAAAAAGCAGAGACCTTCTTTCTAGATTCTGGGTTTCTTTTGTTGTTTTGCATATGTTCTTCGAATCTAATGTCCTTAAAAGCTGCTAAATTTAACATTTATTGATTCAAATGATTCGGTTCTGTTTTTTTTTTTTTTTTTAATTTCTTGCAGTTTTGTTTGATGGGTTGTTATGTTACATCTTGTTTTGTGTATTAGGAAGACAAAGAGACATAAAAGAGCAAGTCTTTTGAGTTGAGGAAGTTAGATAAAACTCTTGTGTGTTGGTGTGGGGATGGATCAAATAGTCTCAGGAGAAGAAGAAGAAGAGCTTGGTGTTGACATTGAAGAAGGTGTTGGGTTCAATGAGACACAAGAAGATGTTTTGGACCAGGTTTGGAGTGGACGTTTGAGTTATGACCACAGGTCTGAAAACACTACTGATGATGATGATGAGGCCCTGATGAACCCCTTGATGGGTGGAGATGGGAAGAGGAGGGAGAGAAGCAGCCAAAGTCTAGACCTTTCGGATCGAAAATTCGATAGTGTCAAGGTTAAGAAGACAAGGAAGCCTTCTTCTAAGCCACCTAGACCTCCTAAAGGTCCCTTATTGACTGCAAATGACCAGAAGATGATGAGGGAGATCGCGGAGCTCGCTATGAGGAAGCGTGCTAGGATTGAACGTATGAGAAGGATGAAAGCAGCAAAGTCATCTTCTCCTTGCAGTAGCGTTTTGGCTATGATAGTGACTGTTATCTTCTTCGTGTTTCTTATCTTTCAAGGTAAACAAAAGAGAACATGATTCTAAAAGCTTTGAAGAACTCTAAATGTTGATATGTTAGTTTGGTAGTTTCTATAGGGTTTTGATCTTTGTGTGTAATGATTGGTTCTTCAGCAACTGCACACTTCTCATCTTTCTTGTTCTAGCTTTGGAGATCTCTGGTCATATTAGGTATCTTTATTTTTTGGTTCTGTGTTGTTGAATGACTTAAAGGTTATGTTATCTCATTAGACTCTCAACTTCTTATTTTTGCAGGGTTCTTCACAAGTAATGCAAGTTTGAGATCAGACAATTCTCCTGCACCAGACAATAACCGTATGGTCTCTGTTCACTTCTACAATGAGTTTGCTCCTCGTGAGAGAATCGATCCTAGCCCAACTACAAAGTTCAGGTGAGAATCCTTAGCCCCAACGACCAGAGCCAATGTCTTGCAACCAATGTTTAAGAAATCGCTAGGCGGGTGGTTAGGCTTCTTGGAGAGGATTAATGTTTAGTCGGGCGTCTAGACGGATTTTTTGATCGCCAAATCCGTTTGAAAAAATCATTTTCATTCAGACCCTTTTGAATGCCTAAACCGATTTTTAAATCGGTTTGAACACCTAGACCGACTTTTTAATCGGTTTGAACACCTAAACCGGTTTTTTAATCGGTTTGAACTCTTAGGATTTTTAGAATACTACTTGGAACTAAAGATGTGTGTAAATTTCAGGTATAAGAGAGTCTCGGGTGCAGACAATGAAGAGAACACAAGAGAAGTTACCAGATGAGTTCTCTTGGGATTCTTGTAATGTAAACCAAAAAAACAATACTTATTTTGTTTTGTACTTAAATTCTTGAAATCATTCTATTGTTCCTTTTGCTCTGTTCTTGTGCTCACATGTGTCTCTGCGTATGTATATATATGTTCTTTTGGATGAATCTCTAACCTTCTTCGAGGTTAGGCTTTGTACAGCAACTGAGTCTTGTGACCTAAACAATAATGCTGATGAAGTCATGATGTTTAATGGTAATGATGCCAAGCTTTGCATTGTTTGTTTCAGAGCTTTATAGGCATCTGTTTCTCTGAAAAAATTGAGGCAGCAGATGATGATGATTGATGATAGATAATGATGAAGCTATTATCAATCTTTGATGAAACTTTCTTCATGGTGTGATATCATGAGACTAATCATGATCCTAGCTTAGTTTTTTTCTTCAAGGTGTTGATGTATAATATGTTTCATTTGGTCAAATCTCTTTGATAGCACAAAGAAAAGTTTTGTGACAAAATAACACCTTAGGAAAAAAATATCCACACTAGTACTATTTAAAGATAAAATGTTAATTTCATCCTCTAAATACCTAATTTTAAATCCTAATCACTAAATTGAATATAAAATATAACTTTTTAAAAAAAAATAGTTAATGTTGTTTCTGAATTTTCCCATGCTATTTTTTGAATAAAAAGATGTTTTAGTAGTATCATAGAATAAAACTTTTTAGCTTATGTAGAAAATTGATAATTATTGATAAAAAAGGATTAATATAATCGTATAAACCAAATATTCTTTTTTAAAAGTCATATATAGTTTAACACATCTCGATTGGTTCTTTTTTGGTTGATGCTGGAAGGGCACATGACTTGAACTAGATCAAACATGTCTATGATTATTTATCTTTTCATACAACAGACTATAATTAGTATTTATCAATCTTAAATTTATATGAAAGAGTAATGTACGTGCATTGCATGCTACATCCACTTTACACGGATCATGATGCACTAGAATCAACTAGTCAAGGCGTATCTAAGCCAGTTCATCTTCAACTTCAAGCTTTCCATGCACCGTCCATGGTGCATGCTGCCCTAGTCAATTCTTTCCACTTCAAGATTGTATTATATTCATGCGAATATCCAACTCTGGATGCCAAATCTTTGTCAAACTAGCTTGTGTATTCTTATCAGTTAGTCACGGCCTTGACTCAGCAAATTATGCGAGTAGTGATGTTGGATTCTTTTTCATGCATTGAGTCATTGACCCTTTTATCTTAGATCTTGAAAGTCAGCAGTTATTTTTTTTTTCTTTCTATAATGATTTTAATGTTTTTTTTTGTTTTCGGTACATCTGTTTCAGATTAAGTGTCATTGTAGAGTAAAATTTTATTTACAAAATAAGTGTAATTTTATGATTTCACTGATTTTTTTCTTATTGATTATTGATTCTTTTATCATAGCTAAATTAAAAATAATAATACATGTTATACAATTTCAATAGTTAAATAAGAGCAAACCTGAACATCTAATAATTTTTTAATTTACTTGGAATAACTAAAACAACATCTAATTTAAAAAGAGAGAGTATTATTATTTAGGCTGTAACTGAATTTACAATTTCTGGAATATCAATTCCATTAATTATAATTTTTTTTATCATATGACATGAAGGAAAGAAAATGAGCATTCCATCAATTCCACATAAAATTAAACAAAATACGAAAAAATATTGCATAACAATTTTGTTAAAGAATCCACTACATTCTATTCCTCTTGTTCAATTCCTATTAATTCTATTAGCTCCTTTTAAGTGTACGAGTTACAACCTTAGTTTATGAATTTTTTTTTTTGTTTTGCAAAAATATTGTCCATGATAATAAGAAGTGAAAATCCAACAGAGTAAAGACTAACATGGACTGAAGTCACGATAGGCCCATTCGTCTCTCATAGTTAGAGAGAAAAATTCAATATCAAGCTCTATGTATCTTTTGCTCTCAACTCGTGTGTAATCCGAATCGCCTAGCTCTTAATATATAGATTGTAATAAACTTGTATTCAGATATCTTGTAAGTCTCTTAACAAGATATTTTCTTTTATGTTTGAAAGCCTTTAAAACTTTATATATCGAAATTCGAAAACAGAAAAACGAATATTTGACCAGTTGACCAAAGTTAGAAAATTATAGTTAAGTTAAAAAAGGAGATCCCTATCCCACGCACATACCACATACCCTATGAGCGAGGTCGGCAACTCATTGATTGGCAGTCGATGCGTTTTAACTGTAAATATCATAGAAAATAGGTTACATTTTTTCTGAGAAAAAAGTTTATTCTTCAAAGTCAAAATGTTTCTTGTTTGGGATTATTTTGTTTTTTAGGAGATAAATATCATATAAAATTTACTCCTTTAGTTTCGAAAATTATCGTTATGAAATGTTGTTTCAAAACAAGTGTCATTTTATAATTTTAATTCAGAATTTATTAAATTATATGTTATTTTATTTTTTATTGGTTGAAATGTGGTTATATTTATGGGAAATTTTCAAAAATACCATTTTTTGTACCACTTTTCATTTTTACTTTTATTAAAGAGATATTTTGAAAAATACCATTTTTTAAGGGGCAAATTTTTTTAAAATTAATTAGAATCCTAAATTTTAAATTCCTAAACCCTACCCCCACCCTACACCACCCTTTAACTCTAAACCCTAAGTCTTAGATTAATTAACACAATGATTATAAATGTGTTTTTTCCTCTTAAAAAATAAGGGTAAAAGTGATTAAGGTATTTTTGAAAAGTGTTACAAGAAAAGTGGTATTTTTGACAATTTCTCTATATTTATAGGTAATGATGTTTTTATTTTGATAATATATTAAATTAACTACTTTTAATCTATGTGTAAAAAATTAAAACAATAACTAAAATGAAACAGAGATAGTATTAACATGTTAATGTTAAGATCCTGAAAACATGTTGCAATGGTATTTCAGAAAACTCTTCGGCATTTACATTTGAATGATATGAAGACTTAACAGACTATACAAACGATGACAAATATAAAACAGAAAATATTTTTTTTTATCATGATTAGAATTTTTATTACTTTCCTTGTAATATATCTATGATTAGTTCTAGGCATGACTACGCGAAACATTTTTCTATTGTCACTTAAATTTTAAAATTAATTTACTTAAATAAATAATTTTAAGTTTGTAGAAAATTTATATTAAAACTCTTAATATCTCTAAAGGTCTGCATGAAAATGTGCCTCTACCATATACGAAAAGGATGGATTCACGAAATAATGAAGATCTAGTATATCATTTTTTTGAAATCCTGAAAATAACCAGAAAATCTGGTTTGGCAAAGTGATAGGTACTAAGCCCAAGAAGTGAGGGAAAGAGATTAAAACTTTGACAAAATGCTTTAGCAATTAGAGTGAAAAAACTAGATCTTTCCCTCGATGAAAGAAGCGTTGTATTTATAGAATTACACATTATTTGCCTTTGGTTGGCACTTGTCTCTTTGCAGCAATATTATTCACAGGTATCTTCTTTATATTCTTCTTTTGCTTATTGTATATGATGTCTCACCTTATGAGTATCCTAATGCTTTCTCGATGTTAATTTATGCCGCCCATGCTTTATTGTTGTTCTGCATGTTTATATAATAACATCTCAAAAAAGGAACTCTATTTTGAAGTTTCTCAAACTCTATATTTGAAGTTTCAAAGTGTTTTTCTCCAAAAGCAAAACTTCAAAACTAACTTCAAAATTATTTGTATTTTACACTATGGTCCTTATATTTATTTTAGTTAATGAAAATTCATAAAACTTTTATAAATAACTAACACATATATAAAAAATTACAACAATATTAATTAATAAAACTTTAAATTAAAATATAAAACTAGAAATAGAAATACATAATTAAATATTAAACTACAAATAAAATATCACATTATTCCATAAGATTATTTCCGTAATGCTCCCATATGTGATCAACTAGTGCATTTCGAAGTAAGAAATGATTCTCTTTATTTTTAATTTGTAGATTACGAGCTAAAAATTGTTGAAAACGGATATCTTCATTTTCGAAGATTTGGGAGCTTCCGGGGCAAATTTACCAGATTATTAGTATTGTTGTAATATCTAAATTTCTATAATAATTATGTCTTTATGTACCCTTTTTAAAAAGTTTTTAATTCAGTATATTTTATAATATTCTTGTTGTCTAATTCTACTTTTAAAATAATATAAAACTTATTTTAATTTTTTAAAAATTTTATGGGTAAAGTTTAATTTATAGATTTGAATTTGAATATTTGTGAGATAAATTTTTTAAAGATTAAAATGATAAATAAGAAAATACTTAAGAATAATAAATAAGATATGTAAATGTAAGGACCAAATTGCAAATAAAAAGATGAAACTTTAAATTTGAAGTTTTGGATAGTGAAACTTCAAATATGAAGTTTCACTACCTAAAACTTCAAATTTGAAGTTTTGAAGTTTTTTTTTGGAGAGCCAAAAACTCTATATTTGAAGTTATAGAATGTCTTTTGGAGATGCTCTAAGTACCCGTTCGTTATCAGTTTTTAAGTTTTGCTTTCGGTTTAAATAATGGGTCTGTTTTTGGTTGACTCAATCATCAAAATACGTTTAAATATATTTTCTCTGTTTTAAAAGATACATATTATCAAAAGTGTTTTAAAAATATATTTTTATGTTTACAATGACATTTTTCATTAGGTAATAATGATAAATTATAAATTTGTAAAAGGTAAATATATTTATTGAAATCTTATAAAAATTATGAGAAATATATAATCACAGAAAATAATGCATATGCATTATAATCAAAATTTACTAATATGTAATTTAATACTCCCTCCGTTTTAGTTTACTTGTCGTTCTGGGTTTGTGCATACAAATTAAGAAAACATTTAATTTTACATATTTTCTAGATAAAAACACATTTACCTATACACCTAATCACATTTCAACCAATAAAAATATAGAATAACAGATAAAGTTAATAAATTTTGCATTGAAACTATAAAACGACACTTATTTTGAAACAAAAATTTTTCTCTACAACGTCGACTAAATCGAAACGGAGGTAGTATATCCTAAAATATACATATATTTAAAACATAGAGAGTATTGAAATTATAAGCTAGGGTTAATAACTCAATATATAAATTCTTCTTTTAGTATGTGATAGGGTGAAGGTGGTTTTTAATGTGCATAGGGACTATAACTATATGGAGAAATCTGCCATCCCCCAAAGCCAAATTCGCTACAACCTGTGCAAAAAATGCACCGAGCAGTTGGAAAACAAAACAAAAAAATCAATAATTGAAAAAAGAAAACAATATGAAAAAAAAAACTTAGAAATACTTGTCATTTCCAAGCTTAGATTCTCATATACTCGGAATTAGTTCCGAATTACATATACTCCCTCCGTTCCCGAAAGTAAGATTTTGTGGGAGTTTTTTTTTGTTCCACAAAATAAGATTTTCTAAAATTTTAAGGTACTTTTATTAATTAGTGTTAATGAATTGTATACTTTCAAGAAACATTAATTAAAAATAGTTAAACTGTTTAAATCTTATTGGTCAATAGTTATTGGAAACTGCATAATAGAAATAAATAATATAGTTAATCATAAACATTAATTATGTTCTTAATAAACGTGCAAATTCTAGAAAATCCTACTTTCAGGAACGGAGGGAGTATAAATTTTTAATAAGTGGTGCAATAATAATTAGATCTTTAAGTTTTTAGACCACATTCGTTTGATGAACAATTAATTTTGGACCAACATTTAATTTTTAGATATGCCGATATTTGTAGGACAGTTTTTTTCATTCTTATTATGGTTTCAAGATAATCTAATTTTTTTTCAGTAATCTGTGGACCCTTTGATTTTCCTTATCGAAGACAAAAGATCAAACAACTTACAAGTCAACTCGTCTTGATACATCAATCAATATCTAATAACCTAGTCGTATGATTTCTCAATCGTTACTCTTTTAGTTTAGTCAAATTAAGACTTTTTTTTGGGCTGAGCCAAGCCCATGCTATTGTACAACGCATGGGCGACTCGTGAAAGCCCAGTTAGTAAACTAATTTGATGGACTTTCTCCCTTAAAAAATAGAGTTAATATCGAGCGAGCCGATGGCCCACATATCAGATATTAAACTGAGAAGAAGAGATACTACACTTGATCTTAGCCAAAAGGCCGAGAAAGGTATGAGTCAAATTAAGACTTCCTAACTTTTGTAACACATCAATCAAATTTAAAATACTTACTAGTCGTATAGTTCTAGTTTAGTCAAATAAAGTTTCCAACCATTTAATGAAGCATTCCAACTTGGAGATATAATAGTCGTTCGAAATTAAAATAAGAATTAAGCATTCCTAGAGAATAACACGCAATATTAAACGGATCTCCATCAAATAGTTTATTGTTTGGTATATGTAAAGGTACATATATGAATCAGTGGTGGTAATCTAGTAGAGTTTGAGGAAAACAATCTAACACGACAAAACCATGGCTCGATCTCCACTGGCCACTAGGGTTGTTTTAAATGGAAAGAATATGCGATTGTTGCGGGTCTCGTGGAATTAGTCAGTTGACCTCAGTTGTCGGAACTTACGGTTTTTTTTTTAAAAAGAGTAAAAGTACATATATGATATAATGACATTTCAGTTTTGCTTTGTTGAAAAATGATGATAGCATTTGAATAGACACAAGTGGAACAAGACTTGTAGTCATGTACTTATGTCGTGTGTTAACCTCCGATTATACACAAACTTTGACACATGCTAGAAAATGAAAATTGTCAGACGCAGACACGCGTACGTATACTTTTCAAATATACTACTCATATTTGATATGTTTATTTGTTAGTCTCATTTAATGCATAATCATGCAAGCTGTACGTTAACGATATACAATGGCATTTTCCCGTTAATACTCAACACGTTGATGGGTAACTTAGTCATGGTCTTGCTATATAAATACCCTTCAACTTGTTCTCTGACATGCATTGTCTAAAACCAAATACAAAGAAAGAAATAAAAGTTTTCTCCCAACACACAAAAAATGGCAGTTAAGAATTCAGTTTTTCAATCTCTTGTCTTTCTTTTTTACCGGTTTATCCTCCGGCGATACCGGAATCCTAAACCGAAATACCAAAAATGCCCTTCTTCGCTTCTTCAGTCTGACCTATCACAGGACACACTCATTATCAATTTAGAGAGAGCTCTTCTCAAATCCGAGTCTCTCTTCCCTTACTTCATGCTAGTAGCATTCGAGGCGGGAGGGGTGATAAGGTCATTTATCCTCTTCATTCTCTACCCATTCATAAGCTTGATGTTGAGCCACGAGATGGGTGTCAAAGTGATGGTACTGGTGAGCTTCTTTGGGGTCAAGAAAGATGGTTTTAGAGCCGGAAGAGCGGTTTTGCCTAAGCACTTTTTAGAAGATGTGGGGCTCGAAATGTTCAAAGTGTTGAGGAAAGGAGGGAAGAGAATCGTTGTGAGCTATGATCTTCCTCAAGTTATGATCGAAGGGTTCTTGAGAGATTACTTGGAGGTTGAAGTTGTTGTGGGTAGAGAAATGAAGGTCGTTGGTGGTTACTACTTAGGAATCATGGAGGATAAGACTAAACACGATCTTGTTCTTGATGAGATGGTTCGTAAAGAGAGACTAAACACTGGTCGTGTTATTGGTATCACTTCCTACAACACATCTCTTCACCGATATCTATTCTCTCAGCTTTGCCAGGTCCGTAATTTTATCTTATTTTATTTTATTCAACACTTATTTTTAACATTATTTTTAGCATATATATATATATATATATTTTAATTTGGCTAGTCCACTCGATAGCACTAAATACGTTTTCATAGGTTTAACCAGCCGATAGGGTTTATAAAATAAAAGTATTTGTGAGAAAATTTATAGTGACGTTTAAATGGAAATAATATCATTTAAATGTAAAAGAATATACCCTGTAGTTTTTATGCCTGAAGTGAATAATATGATTTGTCATACTCATTCGTGATTAGTAAAAGCGACATCAACATATAAAAAGTTTTAAATGGTGACACTGAGAGAGATGTACTTTACATTATATTTCCACAAATTGCAAATACGAAATATAAACATAGGAAACAACAAAAATAGATAATGACCTTCTACATCATTAAATACGAACATGAAGCATTGACATTATCTGCATACGTAGTTATTAGCTATGACTTTGAAATACAACTTGTGGTTTTGAATTTTCAGTTTTCAGTACTTAAAAAAACTGAGAATGTTAGGTATTTTTCATTCATTGTTTACATGTTATACTCAACTGAATTTTACTTAACTATATTCTTTAAAACAGGAGATTTATTTTGTGAAGAGATCCGACAAGAGAACCTGGCAAACCCTACCAAAAAACCAATACCCTAAACCACTAATCTTTCATGATGGTCGTCTCGCAATCAAGCCAACCCTAGTGAACACTCTGGTCTTGTTCATGTGGGGCCCATTCGCAGTCTTGGCCGCAGCCGCCAGACTCTTTGTCTCTCTTTGCATCCCTTACTCATTATCAATCCCACTCCTATGTTTCTCAGGCTGTAGACTAACCGTAGAGATCGACCACGACGTCTCATTAAACCCTAGTGAACGCAAAGGTTGTCTCTTTGCATGTAACCACAGAACGTTATTGGACCCTCTATACGTTGGATTCGCATTAAAAAAGAAAAACATCAAAACCGTAACGTATAGTTTGAGTAGAGTATCTGAGATTCTAGCTCCTATCAAAACCGTTAGACTGACTCGTGATCGAGTCAGCGACGGGCAAGCCATGAAGAGATTGTTGGCAGAAGGAGACATTGTGGTTTGTCCTGAAGGAACCACTTGTAGAGAACCTTACTTGTTACGGTTTAGTCCTTTGTTCGCTGAGATCAGTGACGTCATCGTTCCCGTGGCAGTGACGTCACCCGCAACCTTCTTCTATGGTACAACGGCAAGTGGTCTCAAGGCATTTGACCCGCTTTTCTTCCTGATGGATCCTTATCCGACCTACACTGTTCAGTTTCTCGAACCGGTCTCCGGTGCCACGTGTCAAGATCCTGATAGGAAGGTGAAGTTTGAAGTGGCTAATCATGTTCAGAGCGTCATTGGGAAGGCGTTGGGGTTTGAATGCACCAATCTCACTAGAAAAGACAAGTATTTGATGCTGGCTGGTAATAATGGTGTAGTGAAGAAAGAATAAATATGTTTCAGGATTTGAGTGTGTAATTTTTGGTGTAATTAAAGTAACCAAAAGCTTCATTGATTTTTTAATATATAGTCTTGTTATAATGTTACGTAAATGTTTTTAAAATAATGTACGGTAAATGTATGTAACTATATATTTCTTGGCAATGTATATCTTTATAGTTTGATATTATAATGCTGGTTCTGGGCACAAATAGATGAAACGTTTTTTGATCATCCGAATTTTTAACAATTATTATATATAAACCTTGTATATCTATAATCCTAAAATTTCAATTTTAATTAAAATTGATATTAGTTTTGTTTATGACCTCTTAAATCCATCACCGATCATAATATATATAAATGATCTTTTTTTGCCGTTGTTGTGCATTTATAAAACAATGGTCCATGTTGTTTTAAAAAAAAAAAAAACAATGGTCCACAATACCTAATAATAGTAAAAAATAGAATACAAAATATTTATTATTTAGCAATCATTTATATTTATTCGGACACGTCGTAAAGTTGTTAAATTTATGCATTGTATCGGTAGGCAGCACATGCATCATAAATGTTATAAACGGTCTATAGCCCAAATAATGTAACCAAGCATAGACGGCCTTGTGTATATAATATATGTATGTTTGGTATAACTGTACTTATAGTTGTGCAGATTCGTCAACGTCACACACGTTGCCACTTCTGCAAGCTCTTTGAATACGAGTTTGATTGCACCTCTCCGCAAAAGATTAAAATAATTTTGAAATGCCGTGAAAGAAAGAAAGAACTGTACATTTAGTTTTTCTTAATTTGTCCACTGGAATGATCATGTTCATCGACAAGATGATTCAGGATAAGCTATATTCTACATTCTATATATGCAAGATGATCGTTACAACGACATGCTTGTAATGTTTTAAATGCATTTTCTCTTTAAGCTTAGGTCGTTTTTAATCTTACACTGCTCTCACATAATTTCACAGCAAAAAAGCCTGTAATATTAAAGCAGTTTAATCGATTTTAGAAAAGTAAAAAAAAAAAACTTAACTTGTGGAAAAAAATTAATAAATCTGGTATATATTCCTTGGTAAAAATAGTTATGTATATTATAGTATGTTAAGAAATTTAAAACGTAAAGTTTTGTTTTACGTTCACTAAGGGGGTTTAAAAACCATGTGAACATGTGAAGTGAAAAAAAGATTTAATGTACCACCACAAAGATAATTAAGTCAATGGATACTTGCATTCAGAGACGTGTTTATGGTGTAATCAAAAAGGCATTTGCATTAGGATCCCTCAAAAAATATAATTTATAGGGTCTCAAAATCCAATATATAATTTTTGTGCAGTGGTTTCGTGTCTTTCTAGATAGCCATATGCATGTAGTTCGAATCTCATCTTTGCTTTGATATCTTTGATATATAACTTGCATTTTTCTTTCAATTTATGTTTTTCTGTCACAATTTTTTTTATCTCTTTGATTTAGATTTGTTTTTAAGTTTATGAAAAATGATGTATGTAAAAATAACATTTATATAAAAGATTTTGTCTGTATATTTTTTTTACAAATTATGTATAATAAGATTTTAAATTATTACTATACTAAAATTATAAATAAAATTACTTTTTAAATTTTGCCTTGGGCCTCATAAAGTGCTCGCGCGACACTGCTTGTATTACAAAAGTTTGCAAATCAAATTGGTTACTATAAATTTCGGTTTTAGCATTTCAAATAAAGAGAAAAAAATAAACTTTTTTAGTCAATGTAATAATGAATGCATTATTCGAGTCAATATCCACATGGTCTAATATGATAAGTTATAATATTCTGTAACAATAAATATTGTGTACATATATATATATATATTTTTTTTAAGTTTCAAAAAAAAAATTATTGTGTACAGCAGAAATCATTTCGTCTCTAGCTCCATATGGAGCTTACAGATTTTGATATGTTCGGTGGTGGTGGTGGCCATCACTGTCGCATTGTCTAACCACTACTGTGTCGGACACGTGTACTTTATTTGATTGGTCATAAGTAACACCGATAAAGGAAAGTCAAACTTTTGACAACACAACAAGAAAGATACGAAACGGTAACTGACACGTGTTTATTCTCGTTTTAATGGACTTGGTCGTAAGGTTAGAAGTTGTCATTTAAGTCTATCGGCCCTTGGGTCCACCAGTTTTACCAAATTAAAGAGCTTAGAGCAGGATTAACCGAAGTCTCTTAAGGTGGGATTCTTAACTTTTCTAAGAGATGTATCTTAGCTTTTAATTAAGAAAACCTAAGAACCGTCTCTTAAATAAGAACCATAAGAACCGTCTCTTAGCGGGAAAAATGTAAAAAAAAAAAAAAATTAAAAAGACAAATTTTACGTTAAGAACCCCACCTTAAGAGACCCGGATTAATCATGGTCTTACTAATTAAAGAGTTTTTAAAATTTAAGAACCTACTCTGCAATTTATTTTGATCAATTATCTCAAAATAACTACTTTTAACTTTTTGCTAAAAGAGCGTTTAGAAAAAAAACTTAAAAGAAATTTTATTAAATAGTTTAAATATTCTTCGACCTTTTATTATTTTATAGATATAAATAATTATTTAAATAAATAACAATATATATATATATATATATATATATATATATATATATATATATATATATATATATATATATATATATAATTTTTTTGATTTTTTTAAAAAAAACTTATTTTTGAATTTAAAAATATTTTTTTGAAAATATTTTTAAAATAATTTTTTTAAAATTTTAATATCTATTTACTAATTTCTAAAATTTTAAACAATATTCCTAAACGAAAGTTTAAGTGTCTATTTACCTTTTAAAATGAAATTTCTTTTAATATTTTTTTTTTCGGTTTTTGCAGTGAAAAAATATTAAAAATGATCATCCCAAAACATTTCGCATTTATTTATTTTTTTATCTTTTTTTTTTGTGTGGCCATAGAATCTCACGGTGATGATGACGACTTCCATAGTGACGGAGTGGAAGTAACCATTAGTAAAAGATAATACAAATGTAACGTTGAATTCAAAGAATTCCTGTTAATTTAGATATGTCGTAATATATGCCCAAGATTCTACGGCTTCATCTCTCGCATCCGTTGCATAAAATGGGTCTTTAGAATTTCGACTTGACTCCTCGAAGATGTTAGGCCGTTCCTCATCGCCAACGGGTGGGAACGTCGTCGACGTGACTCTCCGGTGAAGATGGTCTTTAGAGCTTCTCTCAAATTCCAAGGTCAGTTTTTTTTCTAATGTCGTTTTCACAATATACGGGTTTAAGATGTTGGAAACTCACTGATGAGTTTGAGACAGGACAACTCTAGTTCTGTTCTTGTTATAGCCTTTGATTGTAATGAAATTTTGAGAAAAAGAAGTTGGCTTTCACGTCTATGATGGTTACAAAATGGGTGTAGTTAGTGAGTGATTTTATGTTACCGTTTTAGAGAACGTGTGCTGGAGCAAAAATATGTTCACATGTTATGTAAATGAGCTTATGTTGTATGTTATAAGAGGAATGTACATGCTACGTAAATGAGCTCACGACCGCCCCTGCTTAGATGTAAATTTAGGAAGGTTTGTTAATTTTTTTTTTTTTTACAAATTTGGGGATTTTTTCCAATATAATATTTTTTTGAAATTTTTTGAGGATCCTAAGTCAATATTTCATTTGACTATACCAAAAGCCACCCCTGCATCTAAGTAGCAGTGACACGGGTGCGAGACCAGAAACATAGACTGAAAACAACAAAACCAAAATTTATTTGAGATAAATACCAAAATAGACCTAAAAAAATTTTTGTCTCCAAAATAGCACTAAAAAAATGATCAAAATAAACTTTATTAAAGGGTGCAAATATATATTTATACTCCTTGGATTAATTAATATAACTTAGGGTTTAAAATTATGGGGTTGGGTTTTGGAGGTGAGGTTTATAATTAGTTTTTTTTAATATTAAAATTTTAAAATAAAAAGGTCTATTTTGGTTATTTTAAAAAAAAATCTATTTTTTGTGACAAAAACTTTAAAAAAAAATATTTGAGAGATTTGTCCAATTTATTTTAGAGTTTTTAATATTTTAAATTTTAACCATTAAATCAGATTTTTAATCTCAAAAAGTTTATAAGAAGCCTGAATATTCTGAATTTTAACCACATCACTAGTGGTCTCCATAGCATGTGTGTAAAAAGACTCTTTTACCTGGCCAAAGATATCTACGTTTGGTTATGGACAGTACTACATATGAAAGAATCTGTCAAGTCATGTTATGTCAATCTATAAGACTTCTTATCTAGAAAATAAAGAGATTGGTTAAGGGATTGAAGACAGGTTCTATCCAGACAGAACCATAGTAATTCTGCTAAGGCAAAAAGAATGTAAGCTTCTATGTTTACATTTCAGCACTTAGCTCTAAGAACAACACCAGTGCTCAGTTTCATTCACCAACCATGCTAAATACTAGTCCGGTTCGGCAAGTATAATTGACATTTCACATAGATGTCATGGACATATTGTCAAAGTCATGAATCTAGGAATGATAAGGCATTTTAAACTACATTGTTAGTTGGATAATAAGGAGTCAAAGAAAGACTCAAAAGTTTCACAGTTTGAGAGATCATCCATCAACTCAGCTTCTTCTTCTGGTGTGTTTTCTCCAAGCTTTTGAACCCATTCCTCATTCAAAAATTCATTCCAAATGTTAGTCATCTCTGAATCCATCTCTTCCTCTCCAATAAATTCTTGATACAGTTTGCTGTAAGTAGGAGAGCCAACAATGCCTCCATTTGACTCATTTATACCTTGGTTCATTTGAAGATTCGTGGCATGTGCTTCTATGGTTGGATTTATCAAAGAAACATTGTCTTGTGCCTCAAGATGTAGCTGAGCAGCTGAGTTTCTGACAGAATTGTCCTGTTCTTGTTGAGTCTTCATTGGAACCGTTAAGAGCTCATTGTTCTGTCCCTTATACTGATCATATGGCTAAGCCGAGTATGGAACATAATGCTGCTCCTGTGAAGGGTCCGTACGTTGTCTGCAAAGCTGGCTTTGGTAAGAGAGAAGAGTGGCTTGTCCTAGAGTCTGGTTTTGCTGTTTGAGTAAGAGATAAGTTTGAGCCTTCTACCAAATGTTGTTGCTGAGCTGTAAGATCTGAGAGAGCTGAGAGATCATTGTTCTGTCCCAAGTACTGATGATTTTTAGCCAAACCTAGAGCAGAAGATCCAAAGTCTGGCTGCTCCATCATGCCTTGATCATATGGTTGAGCCGAGTATGGATCAAAATAACCACTCCATTGATGCTGCACCTCCTCCATGGCTTGAGCAGATTGTGAAGGATCCGTCCCATGTCCCCAAAAACGGTTCTGGCTTTGCTGCTGGTGGTCCTCCATAAGTGAGGAATAGGTTGCTTGTCGTCCAAGAATATGATTTTGCTGCTGACCTAAAGATTCTCCCAATAGCTGAGCATAAGAACCAAAGTCTTGGTGTTGCTCCATGCTTCCATTCACCGAGAAGTGTTGGAGCATTTAACTTCTATCGAGGATCGATACTATGCGACGCAACACCAATTCTGTTTTTAGTGATATGTCTATATAAATACTATATGCTGCTATTGTTATAACTACTAAATAAGGAATCCACACTATATCACGCATGAACTCATTTTATAAAAATAAATATATTACATTTTATAAGTTATATTTTATATAAAATTGCTTTACTATTATTTTAGAGAAGTCTATGTTCATTTATAGATACTACTAAAAATTTATGTTTATTTGTAAGTTTAGATTTTAATTAAAACTAGAGATTGATCCACACTCGCGCATATATTGGTTTTACATTTTTATACATTGATATTTGTTTCTTACAATTAGTGTTATATATTTTAGATATGTCGTAATATAACTAATTTTATTCAAATGACCTGGAACGAATCAGGTAATATGATTATTTTTGGTACAAAAATCCGAACTCGTTTTAAATACATTTGTTATTTAGCTATTTTTAGGTTCCTATGCATCATAATCGT
This sequence comes from Moricandia arvensis, assembly GCA_905132765.1. Lineage (NCBI taxonomy): Eukaryota > Viridiplantae > Streptophyta > Magnoliopsida > Brassicales > Brassicaceae > Moricandia > Moricandia arvensis. The sequence goes on from CAJHQP010002112.1 coordinate 35,801, forward strand.
ATTCTTCCAGACCTAGAAGGACTTAACTCAAAATCCACACATAAATTTATAATATTCAAGTGAGGCCTAATTAAAAAAAAATGGTATCTGAAAGGAACAACTCGTACCTAAATAGATAGTCAATGTTCATGCCTAACTGATTTTATAAACTAATAAAAATGATTCTTTTTATGTGTTTGGCTAAATTAAGTGAAATAAGAAGAATTTTTATTTAGTAAAATAATTATATGGAGTAAAATATTAAGTAACAATAAATGTAATATATTTTTATTATTTTGATTTAATTTATTATTTTATTCACAAAGATATCTTTTGAATTATATTTTTAGCTATCTAATTTTCTACCAATTGAACCTACAATAAATAAAAACCTTTTAATAAAATAAACTAAAACGAACGTTTAATCATATGGAAAAAAAAATTTACATTTTTGATTTTATAATTGGCACCAAATTAATGTTGATTAACTAATAAATAAAATTATGCATTATTATTATTATTATTATTATATAATTAATGATGTGATATATTGTTAAGGTAATACAATTAATGAAATTATTAAACTGAGTGAAATATGGAAAAAAATTAATGTATTTATATTAGTAAAATTATTAAAAAGACAATATATTACTATCTATGTTCTAAACAATTATCATTCATATTATTATCTATGTTTTCAAACAGTACCAAAATGTATTTTAGTTTTAATAATATATATAAATACATGAATACCAATTATGATATATATCTTATTATTAGTTTAGGTAAGTTAATTTGAACCTAATTAATTCAGAGAAAAAAACTTAAAAGCAGTATCAAAATCATGTGGACAGGGAACTATTGTGTACAAGTCACACAAAAAAAAAGGATACGTGTCTCCAAAGACCCGTATGATTTGAATTGTCGATTTTAGAAACGACTTTAGCCGTACACAATACAACTATTCAAAGCTTTTAATTGGAAAGAAAATAAATGTAGGAGGAAAATGAGCTTGAATGGTATTGGTAAAAGATGGCATGAACATGAAGTCAGATTCTCATTTTCTAAATGATTATATTATTATTATTATATTATTATTTAGCACAATATAAGCAGATGATTTTGACTACTATTTTGTTGTATATTTTTCCATGTTCGAATCCGATCATAAGTAAACCTTGTCTTCCATTTTTGTTCCTCTCTCCAACGATGGCACAACAGCTTTTCTCTGCCTCTAATCTCTCACATTCTTCAATCTCAAACCGTCTTAAACACTCTCTCCTCAGCCTCAACGGTGTCCTCCTCTTCCTCGTCGCTCTTCTCCTCCTCCTTGGTGTATTCTTACCCTGGACAGGATCTCCCTTATTCATGTTTCCAAACAGAACATCTTCTTATTCTTCTTTGCATTCCAACTGGCGCGACTATTCTCTAGCTCAAGCAGCCAAGTTCGTGGCTAAGGATGGGACAGTGATCGTCTGCACCGTTAGCAAACCCTTCTTGCCTTTCCTCAACAACTGGTTGATTAGCGTTTCAAGGCAGAAGCATCAAGACAAAGTCCTCGTGGTCGCTGAGGATTACGCTACTCTGAACAAGGTTAACAACAAGTGGCCTGGCCATGCTGTTCTCATCCCCCCAGCGCTCGATTCTCAGACCGCACATAAGTTCGGCTCCAAGGTATAGCTTGAAACTTGGGTTCTATGCATACATACATACAACTTTGCAACGTATTTAGAGTATGTGCTTTCAATTTAAAACCAATTAACACATTCTTTTCATCGTATTTAGATCATGTACTTCTAACTTGTAACCAGTTAACATTTATCAATGAACATAGTAATAGATATCAAAGCGCATGACCAAAGCTTGATTCACTATCCAACATATATGTATAATTGATCTCACCCAAAATTAGTCTTATAGAAAAAAACTGGTCCGACCAAAAATTAGGCTTGTCGATATTTGGTCGAATATACAAATATCAATAGTAAGAACTATCATCTCAAAAAATGTATTATAAAAATATTATTCCAACTGTGACAAAAAAAGAATATTATTCCAGAATAGAACTTGAAAAAAAATCTTAAATAATACTTTTTTGTTTCAATAAGATGTATCTTTTGAAGTTTTCACACTTATTAAGAAAACATATAAAATTTTAGTTACCAATGCATTATTTTTCGTTGTTAACTATTCTCTATAATTTTCAACCAATAAGATTGTTATAAACACTTTAAAGTTAACAATTTACAATAATTAATGCATCGAAAATGTATTTTTTTGAAACTATTTTTTTTCTAAAATATGGTTCTTTCCAGAACGGAGGGAGTACATAACAAACATGGTTAAGAAGCCCATAAATCTTATCACTATATATACATGTCTTACTAAGCATATCATAAGTTTTTCCAATCTAGGACCGGTTATGGGCAAACCCAAATAAAACATTCATCTCTTATCTCCAATTTTTTTATGTTATATTGACATAATCTCTCAAATTTGTAAAATAAAATAAATAAACTTTTTACTAAATCATCTACTGTACCCAAAATCTCAAGGCCGGCCGGTTCTAGTCCTTGATATTTTGGTTTGAATGTTTATATGTGTTTAATACATCTATGGCGGATTCTATGAATAACAAAAGATGGTGAACTTGTGGATGTACTGGCGGCCATTTTTTCTTTTTGATTTTGATACAACTTTGAATGATTATGTATCCTCTATTTTGAATGTGGTAGTTGTCTTGCAATGAAAAAGCTATCACTCAACTAATTTTATCACATCCAAATCAGGGCTTCTTCAAGTTTACATCTCGGAGGCCACGACATCTCTTGCAAATTTTGGAGCTAGGCTATAATGTGATGTACAACGACGTTGATATGGTCTGGTTGCAAGATCCTTTTCAGTATTTAGAAGGAAGCCACGACGCATACTTCACCGATGACATGACTAGAGTACGTGCAACTCAATTCACACATCTCCTTGACATGCTAAATCTTTATTCTCTGATTATTTGTGGTGCCAGATTAAGCCTTTGAGTCATTCCCATGATTTACCACCTCCGGATCGAAATGGAGTGACATATATATGTAGCTGCATGATTTTCTTGCGACCCACGAATGGGGCAAAGCTTCTAATGAAGAAATGGATTAAGGAACTTGAAGATGGGAATAAAGCCTATGAAGGAAATGATCAGCCAGCTTTTAACTGGGCACTTAACAAAACATCTAATCAGGTATCTTTGGGTTTTTAAAGATTATAATCTCAATAGACTCAGCCTTTTGATACTCTCTTTACCTGACTTATGGAGGTTTAATCTTCTCTTCTGAAGGTGGATCTATACTTGCTTTCACAAGCAGCATTTCCAACAGGAGGATTGTACTTCAATAACGAGACATGGGTTGAAGAGACAAAGGGGAAACATGTCATAGTCCACAACAACTACATTATTGGTTATGACAATAAGATGAAACGCTTCCACGACTTTGGTCTATGGCTAGTTGATGATCACGCTTTTGAGTCCCCACTGGGAAAGTTAGAGTAAAATTTGAAGGCCTTGTTATGTGTGAATGTGATATAACTGATTTAGAACGGAGGAAAACAAGAGAAACACGGAGGTAAATAAATGAGATGTAAATCTTGTGATTATTCGAATCATTATATTCATAATTTGAAATTATTTATATGTTAACTAAATTTCATTTTCAACGTTTTGAAATTAATATATACATTAATATCATTCCATGTAAAACATATATATTATACATGTAATATATATATATTCGCTTAAGCTCGCGTGAGAAATTAATTGAAATATCGTAACTTTGATACATAAGTAAAATATATTATAGTTGGGTAGTACTAGTTTATTCATAATCAAACAAGACCATGACACACACTGGATCTGGAAAGACTCTCATTGCCCGCATTGTGGCTAATGAAACTGGAGCGTTTTTCTTATGTATTAAAGGACCTGAGAAGAACGATCCTTCGATCATATTTATCAATGAGATCAACTCTATTGCACCTAAAAAAGAGAAGACTATGATAACTCTCCTATCAAATTTCCTGCAACTATTTATTATTAGGGAAATATTTATTTTGTTTTTTTTTAATAGTTAATGAAGCGTTAACAGGATATTCATAATTGATCATGTTGTTAACATGTTCATAAGGAAGCACAAGATACGTTTACATAGTATCATCATCGGCCTTTTGAACCTTCATGATCCCTCACTTGGAAGCATATTTGGGTTGTTAATTTGAAACCAAATATGGATGACTGAAATAACAACGCGGCTAAACGTTTATATACAAACGAAAATGAAAAAAAAATCTTGCATTTATTTGGAAATGAATACACAACCATTTCTATTTTAATCATTATGATGTCTCCTTGACACACATGTTCTATAATATACATTATATTATGAAATCTATGACTCAAGCCAAAATTAACCGGTGAGAGAAATTAAAAAAAAAAATGAAAATAACCTGTTACATTAATGATATAAGCCTTTAAAAAAAACAAACAAAATCCTACAGTCAATTATTATTGAGGATAATAGAGTCGATAGAGTATAGAAATAATATAATTTTTATTGATTTTGCTTACAATAAAATTATGAAAAATTGTTGGCATCCTAATAAATTCACAGGCTTTAAAAAAAAATTAAAGCATAACGAAACACATAAAATAACCATACTTTAGTACGCCATCTCAACCCTGTTATATAGATGATTGATTTCTTTAGCTCACCAACTACGGTGGGGTGGGTGGGATCGGATAAGGTTTGGTGGGGTCAGTGGAGTTGGTGCGCAAAGTTGGTGTGAGGATCCGGTCCGACTTGACCTGGTTCATGTTGGATAAATCACTTAGGGCTGGTAAAATATCAGTAAATGTTAGATTCGATTTGTTATCCGTTTTGATTCGAACCGAAAAATCTGGATATTCTTAGTTTTACAAATCAAATCAAATACTAATATGTAATATTCGCTAGAAACAAAGCAAATAAAAAAATATTAATATATTTAGGAACAAATATCTGATATTCGTTAATATGCATAAATATACATATATTTAAATATTTATATATAAATTATATGTTTATTATATTTTATGTAAATTTTAGAATAATTTTATTTATAAAACTGATTGTTTTAGTTATTAGAGTTTTAAAAGTTAATTCTTTTCTATTTTTATAATAAATTAGTATTATCTTATATTATTTTAGATTTTTTATTATGTAATAATTATTAATTTTTTATTTTTCTTTTCTTACGAAGCGAAGTGGATAGTCCGCGAATAATTAAAATAGTCATGGATATTCACCTTCTGAATATTTAAAGTATTACAGATCGAAGCAGATCAAAATCTTAAGTATATGTATGGGATGGAAGGGATCACGGATAGTAAGATTTTTTTGGATATTCGGTCCGTGCCCAGCCTAGAGAAACATCATGTATGCAAACTATATAAATATATCAAAGCTCATGATCAGGGTTTGATCCACTATCCAACATATATGTATAATTGATCTCACCAAAAATTAGTCTTATAGAAAACAACTGGTCCGACCAAAAATTAGGCTTGTCTATATTTGGTTGAATATACAAAAATCAACAGTAAGAACTATCATATCAAAAAGTGTATTACAGAATTTTATTCCACAATAGAACTTGAAAAAAATCTTAATTATTGCATAAGAAACATGGTTAAGAATGATTATATATCCTCTATTTTGAATGTGGTAATTGTCTTGCGATGAAAAAGCTATCATTAACTAATTTTATCACATCCAAATTAAGGCTTCTTCAAGTTACATCTCGGAGGCCATGACATCTCTTGCAAATTTATAATTTGATGTACAACGATGTTAATATGGTCTGGTTGCAAGATCCTTTTCAGTACTTAGAAAGAAGCCACGACCCATACTTCACCGATGACATGACTAGAGTACGTGCAATATGATTCCTTGACATGTTAAATCTTTATTCTCTGATTATTTGCGGTGTCAGATTAAGCCTTTGAAGTAAAATTTGAAGGCCTTGTTATGTGTGAATGTGAAATAGCTGATTCAGAAAAGAGGAAAAACAATAGAAAAACAATAGAAAAACAGAGGTAAATAAATGAGATGTAAATCTTGAGATTATTTGAATCATTATATTCACAATTTGAAATTATTTCTATGTTAACTAAATTTCATTTTCTCCTTTTTAAATTAATATATATATATATAATATATATAAGAGATACCAAAATAAACCTAAAAAAAATTTGTCACCAAAATAATATTCAATGAAAAAATGACCAAAATAGATTATTAAAAGGTGTAAACATACATTTATACCCTTTGGTTTAACTAATTTAAACTTAGAGTTTAAGTTATAGGACGAGATTTTGCAAGTGAGGTTTAAAAATAAAAAACATTAATTTTTAAAATAAAAAATATCTATTTTAGTCATTTTTTTAAGTCTATTTTTGTGACAAAACTTCAAAAATGTCTATTTAAAAGATTTATCCTTAATATAATTCCATGTAAAACATATACCCCCTCTGTTTTTAAATAATGTATGTTTTAGCTCATTTCACTTGTTTCTAATTGAACAATGTTTTCAATTTTCTATGTACTTTTAATAATGAATAATCAATTTCCAAAAAATATTAATTTATTAATTGACAATTTTAGATTTATTGAATTGCTATTGGTTAAAAATTTATGGAAAATTGTTATATTTTAAAAAACTTAATGCATTGATTGTTAAATATTAACTTTTTCTTAATTTGTGTGAAAATTTTAAAATGTGTATTATTTAGAAACAAAGGGAGTATATTATACATATAATATATATTCACTTAAGTTCGCGTGAGAAATTGTTTGAAATATCATAACTCTTTGATACTTTTCAATATTAATTTAATCAAATAGAGTACTAGTTTATTCATAATCAAACAAGTCCATGACACACACTGGCCTCACACAACAATAAAAAGTAAAATGTTGGAAACATAAGTAAACACAAAATAAGTTTAAAAACAAAAAAAAAGTAAACACAAAATAAAAAGAGAAGAAGAAGGTTTTTATTTAGATGGTGGAGTCGACCAACTTAGTCTCTGAGACACAAAGCATAACAGCTTCAAGGATAATGGTGTCTTTCACAAGGTATCCTTTTGATTCATCTTTTAGCTCCTCTAGTGATATCATCTCAGTTCTCCCGTAACTATCTCCACTTTCTCTAGCATAAAAACTCCAAAACTGTACTCAGAGTATAAAAGAATAGTCTCAAGTCCAAATTTTCTTATATTTTCAATCTCAAAATGAATCAAGCTCTTACATGTTTCTCGACATGGTTAGTGTTTTTCTGATTCAGTAGACGCAGCTTGAACTTTGCGTAAGTGCTAGAGACCACGGCGTTTGATAGAAATGCACTAGCGTCAACATAGACTGAAAGTCCATTTTTCCCTCTGCTACCCTTTGGATTCATAGACATTTTCCTGATACATTTTTTACATCTCCATATTTTACTACAAAATAAGATGGTTTTGAGGAACAACTCAAACTCACCAGTGTCTATCTCCCATCACAAACTCATCCGAGTAATAAGATTTCTTATCTCCTAATTTGGAGAAACCAGTGATCTTCCAGGTGAATTTGTTGTTTGGAGGGTTATGTGTGATGACAACACTCTCTACCTTCTTTATAGGCTTTACAAGAAAGATCTCGACGCCAAGAGTACAAGCATCCTCATAGATGTAACCATTGCATGGATCGTTGAACTTTGAAAGAGGAAGCACTTGTGCTAGTCCACACTCGTTACTAGACTTATTGTATTGTTTTACACTTCCATCTACATAATCATACTTATCAAACAAAAAAATCTACATAATCATATATATATATATATATATATATATATATTCTATTAAAATAGGATCATGACCTATTGATAAATGTTTAGTCCAACTATTTATTACACATATATTAATTTTTTATATTAATAACATTAAAATTCTTTATATTATTAATAAATAAGTGATTAAACATAAATATAATTATTAAAAATACAAATATTAAAATTATTTTTTTAATAAAAAAATCAAAACAAAATATGTACCCGCCCTTTCAAAGGGCGGGTGAGAATCTAGTATATATATAATTCAGAACCTTTTGGAGACCCTATTCGAAATACAAATATTTACGAATTGTTTAATATTTTTATGTTTTACAAATATTTTTAAATCAGTTTTTATTATATATAATAGATAAAATTCAGTTATAACAATATAAATTCACCCGATATTTTGTTATCATTTCTATAAACTTGATTATATTAGCCACTTTTTAGTTTTTTATTTAAAATTTTGTCATTATAACAAAATACACATACAACTATATATATATATTTTTTTTTTCTTTCTTTTAAAAGTGGAGATTCCCATAAATTAGGGGCCCATTCAAATGTTTTAAAATACTACCCACAAGTCTGGCTCTAATATATGTATAACAGCACTTGCCAAAAAACAACATTAAAATTGTACTTTAAAAAAAGTGTTAAATTTCATAGTAACAATTAATTGTATATAATAAAGTACTTTTTATTCTAGTTTCTGATATAAAATACCTTGGAAAACAGAGTATTTCTTGTAGTTGTGGTTGTAGATAAAGAACTTGAGTTCTGCTTTGACTTCCCAGTTATTCCTAAGCATCTCAGAGCCAGCTACGTTTTCGATCCTGGCGTAAATAGAAACATGATCTTTTCCACCATCTTTCCCCTCCTTTCCAGCAGGGTGAAATATCAATCTCCTTAACTCGGAATGATTAAATTATTTTTTAAAAAAAACATAAGGAAGATAATATATAAGAGATCATTAAATTAGTTTTGACTTATAGTAATACCATTTATAACCAGAAACGTTGAAAGCTGCAGATTCATAAGCTGTATGCCTTAGTTTGACCTCGGAGAAACCTATCATTTTCATCAAGTAGCTTGAAGGAGCCTCTTCTCTTACAGTTTCCATGATGATTGGATTTTTTTTTTTCTTTTACTCCGGAAGCTTTTAAATCATAAAAACATAAACTTAGTTTACTTTTAGTTTAAACTTGTTACTTGTGTTTATGTAATGAAACCATAATTGAGACTGCATATATATAGAGGAGAGCTAGAATTAAAAAGCCATAGAAAAATACTTTAATGGGACAATGAGATTCCTCAAAAAACAAAAACAATAGAGAAAGACTTTTAAAGTGTTTTACTTTCTAAAGTCTTTGTTTTTCATTTTATGTTTTCTACTTTAATGATATTCCTCACAAAACTAATACAGACTTTGTTGATTTTTTTTCTGGTCATCTTAAATAATATGTCATCAAAGGATAAAAAACATAAATCTGTTAAAAATAAGATTTTCATCATAAACATAAAATAATTGTAGAATCATAAACAATATCATGAGTCCAATAGTTTAATGGAAGGTTTGTTACTGTTTCAATATCATGAGGTTTGAATACCGAGTCCATACAAAAATTATTTACTACTAATTATGCATATAAAATAAAAATCACAGTTTTTACTATAATATAAGTAGGATTGTTAAATGTGAATATTCGTTAAAAGGTAGTGTAAATATAATTGTCAAAAGTTAATTTTGATAAAATAATAAAAGTGTCAATTACAGAATTTTATATGTAAACTAGGGTAGGCCCGCACAATGTGCAGGATTTGATGATTGTACGATGTATACAGCGATATCCTATTTTTTATTGCATGTGCTTTATCTTAAGATTTGTTTTTTTTTTTTTTTTTTTTTTTATTAACCTGGGGTATCCCAGGCCCATGGAGAGGCCCAGACTAATCCCCAAGGGGAGGTGCAGCCCACGGATAGACCCTCTCTCCGGGTATTCAAATGGGCCCTAAAGCATGGGCCCATATCCGTGTAAGGTGACCAGGATAATTGTGACTTAGTTTCGCGTAGCAGGTGGATCGAACCTGAAACGTATTGGCGTCCCAGTCCCGTCTCCTTACCACTCGACCACAATCACCTGGTCTTATCTTAAGATTTGTTAGAAGGGTGTATAATAACTTTGATGTTTTTAAAGTATGTTAGTGCGTGAAAGATTTATCAATGTTAATATTATGTATCTTAGATAGTGGTGGTTATGTTTCTTTATTAAAAGTTTGATGCATATACAGTAAAAACTCTATAAATTAATAATGTTGAGAATATTAAATTTTATTAATTTATAGAGTTATTAATTTTTTTAAAAAAATATTTTTTATATTTCTCTATTTTAAAAATAATTAAAATAGTTTATTTTGTCATATACATATTAATTAAATTTTAGAAATTCGCATTTTATATCGTCTATGTTATACTATTTTGTGAATACGAAATATATTTCATAGAATTTAAATATAGTTTTAGATATATTAGAGTATTGAAAAACAGAGATAAATTTCATTGTGAATACAAAATAAATAATACAATGTTTTGGTTGTAATTCTATTAAATTTATATATATATAAATTATTAACTTATAATTTTAGTGGAACTATATATTTACATAATACTTTCTAAAAATATTATTTTATTAATTTATATTATATTTGAACATGCTAACTCGGGACCGAAGAAATTTATTAATTAGCATGTTTATTAATTTATCGAATATATTTATAAAGTTTCTACTATACCATATATATTTATAATATATATATATATATATTATATAGTTTCGGTGAGGTTAATGACTTAATGTGTTTTTTTTGTTGAAAGTTTTTGGCTATCCGTATATATATTGGTTGGGCAAAAGAGGTTTTCTATATGTTGGGCTTTGAAAATGTGTTTTGTGGGTCTTATGAGTACCAATTATTGATATCAAAAATTCATGGACTTGGTTATTTGACTATGTATAATGGTTTCGCGATTAACACTTTCATTTCATCTTTTAACCCTCACATCATTTTCTTTTTTTTTCATCTCATCATTCAACACACATTTAATATTCACCCATTTCAAAAGTTTTGTTTGAAAAAATTCAATATTCTATTTATTAATTAATAATTTTTTTTTCTATATCCAAATTACATAAATCTAGTCTCTAATTACAAAAAAAAAATAAAAAGATATTTTTTTGGATGAAAAATAAAAATAAATATTTAATAAGATTATTAGTTTTAGATAACTAAAATGATATGAAAATACTAAAAATCCTTAGCAAGTGACATGTGTCGTTGGTGGTCTCATTTTCTTCTTATTCAACATTTTGAATATTTTCAACACCAAGTAAACCACATCATCAAATTTCATTTTTAACCCTTCTATTGTAGTAATTCAAATAAATATTTTATTCAACACTCCCATTGTAAATAATCTTACTTTACAAATATAATACTTTACCAATGTTTTAGGTTTTGTTTCCTAAAAAGTTCGATTGCAATTTATTATATATATTTTAAGAACTTATTTTTTAGTCTCCAGCAATTTGAGCTGCTATGCATCATGAGGTGGTGACTATCAATAATTGTGTGGTTGCTTTGCATTGTTTGAATGGCAGATTGGTAGTTTAAGCAGTATTGAATATGAATTTCGCAAATGCTTTTTGTGGGCTAGTATGTAGTAAGAGTGTCTTCGAATTTCTCATTTTGATACCGTAATAATCGTATTGTTGTGATCATGGTAAAGAAATATATAACGTGATATATAAGAGAGAACCTGAACATACCAGATTTAGAGCTAAATTTGGTTAAATTTCAGATAAGAGTAATTTTTTGTTTTGTATCCACTTTGATCATCTTGTAGTAAATGGGATACTGGTTGGTTAGGTGCATGTGCAAAAGAGTTGTGTGGTGCCATCAAATTTTGACAGCAGTTCAAAATTTTGCGATCAAAATTTTATTTATGAACGTAATGACCTGAATGTGAAAATAGTATGGTTTACCAAATATTTTGCGATCACCTATCTCTCCAGTACTTGCTCCATCGATTATGGTGTTGATTACAGATTCCACCTGCAACAAGAAGAACATAAATGGTTGGACGCTTGAAGAAGTTTTAGTTTCTTTAAATTATATACTACGCACTTGGTCTTTCTTGACGACGATCTCCATTTTAACTTCAAAACAAGAAAAGTCCATGAACACCTTTTGACAGTAAAAGAATCACTGAACTTGTTCTTGAATACAATAACTTACCACCATGTCTCTCGGTGGAACCACCTTGTGCACCAAACCCTCGAACATCAGAGACAGTAACACCTCGAATCCCGATTTTCAATAAAGCCTTGAATTTTATTTTAGTTATTATCAACCAAATGTTAAGGTAGATGGACTTCCAACCTAAAACTAATTGGTGATAAGTGGAGTGGTCCATCTATCTTATATATTGTTAAGGCTTACTTCCAACTACCGATGTGGGACTTTTATCCCTAATACCAAACACTAAATCTCCAACAAATTTACATTATATTTCCCATCATCAATCAAGTTAATATAAAAACTTCTGTAAAAACTAAAAATTGTTTTATGCTCTTTTGAAAAGAAAATATTTGACAAAAATCTAATTTGGTTAAAAAAAGCATCATTATTCCAAAATACTCAAACAAAAAAAACTTAAAAAACTAAGCAAACACCATATAAACAAACAAGAAAATGAGCAAATACTCAAGCAAGCAAACACATCATGATATTATGTTTTAAGAAATCAAGAGAGGAGAATTTTTATAATTAATAGACTGATTAAGAAGAACATAGTGATCATAAGCGACAAAGAAAATATAACATAACATCTCTAACGATCTCAATGATTGGATACTATGTTTTATTTGTTGTCACAAATTTACACCAAGTTTCCATGATCAATCAAGTAAATATAAAATTTCCCCTAAATACATTGAAAATTTTATAAAAACGTTTTATGGTCTTTTAAAAACGAAAATATTTGACAAAAAATGTTTTGGTAGAAAACATCACTAATTCAAACAATAAACAAACAAACAAACAAAAAATAAGTAAACATTTGAACAAGCAAAAATCAAGAAAACCTGAAAAATAAACAAAACAAATCACGATATTTTATTTTAAGAAATACGAGTGGGGAATTTTTATAGTTAGAAGATTAGTTAAGAAAAACATAGTGATCATGAGTGTCAATAAAAATAGAACATATTATCTCTAAAAATCTCAATCAAGTTATTAAAAATTCTCCTAAAAAACTTTGAAAACTATAATGAAAATAAGAAAAAACAAACAAATACAAGAAACTAAATAAACACTCAAACAAGCGAAGCACAGGGAAGCCTTAAAACAAGCAAACAAATCACGACATTATATTTTGAAAAATATGGAGAATTTATAATTACTAGATTAGTTATGAAGAACATAGTGATCATGAGTGTCAACAAAAATAGAACATACTATCTCTAGCGATCTCAATGACATGATAATATGTTATATTTGTTGTCACAGATTTACACTAAGTCTCTATGATCAATCAAGTTATTATAAAAACTTTCCTAAGAACTTTGAAAATTATTAGGAAAATAAAAACAAAAAATACACAAAGATAAGTAAACACTCAAACAAGCGAAAAATAAGGAAACCTTATACAAGCAAACAAATTACAATATTATATTTTGAAAAATACGAATATCTAATTTTATAATTACTATATTAATTAAGAATAGCATAGTGATCATAAGTTTCAATAAAAATAGAACATATTATCTCTACTGGTTTCAATGGCAGGAAAATGTATTATATTTGTTGTCAAAATTTTAGACTAAGTCTCTATAATCAATCAAGTTAATATAAAAATCTCCTAAAAACTTTGAAAACTATAATGAAAACAAAAAACAAACAAATACAAAGAAAATAAGTAAACATTCAAACAAGCAAAAAACAAATAAACCTTAAACAAACAAACAAATCACGAGGACATGTTTATCCGGGTCTCTTAGGGTGAGATTCTTAACTTATAATTTCATTTTTTTAAAAAAAAATTTTTGTTAAGAGACAGTTTCTTAGGTCTCTTATTTAAGAGATTGTTCTTAAGTTTTCTTAGTTAAAAGTTAAGAAACACCTTTTTGAAAAACTAAGAACCCCATATTAATTAAGAGACTTGCAACATGCCCTCACATTATATTTTGAAATAAACGAAGGGAGAATTTTTATATTTACTAGATTAGTTAAGAAGAGCATAATGATCATAAGTGTCATTAAAAATAGAACATATTATCTCTAATGATCTCAATGATAACACCATATTCTATTTGTTGTCACAATTTTACACTAAGTCTCTATAATCAATCAAGTTAATATAAAAACTCCCCTAAAAACTTTGAAAAACAATAAGAAAATAAAAATATTCTTTTAAAATGAAAATATTTGACAAAAAATGGTTTGGTTAGAAATGCATAACAAATTCAAACATATAACTAGGTGTGGGCGTTTGGATTTGGGTTCGATTCCGTTTCGTTATTTTGGGTTTTTGGTTTTAGAGATTTAGAGACCGTCCGGTTATTTAAGAAATTAAGTTTAATTTTGATTCAATGATCTTAATTCAGGTAACAATTATAAGAATCAGCTAATATCTAAAAATCATTGGTTCTGATTCGGCTCCGACTTTTGGTTAATTTTGGATAGTTCGTGTAAAAACAAGGAAACGTTAAACAAGCAAACAAATCACAACATTATATTTTGAAATAAACTAAGAGAGGATTTTATATTTACTAGAACATAATGATCATAAGTGTCAATAAAAATAAAACATACTATCTCTAACGATCTCAGTGACAAGACACCATATTCTATCTGTTGTCACAATTTTACACTAAGTCTATATAATCAATCAAGTTAATATAAAAAATATTCTCTTAAAAAGAAAATATTTGACAAAAAATGGTTTGATTAGAATAGCATAACAAATTCAAACACATAATAACTAGGTGTGGGAGTTTGGATTTGGGTTCGATTTCGTTTTGTTTTTTTGGGTTTTTAAGTTTAATTTTGGTTCGATTATCTCAGTTCATGTAACAATTATAAGAACCAACTAATTTCCAATAATTATTGATTCCGATGCGGTTTCGACTTTTCGGTAAGTTTTGGATAATTTGTGTAAAAATAATTTTTGGTTTTCAGATAGATAATTAGATTTTTCGAATAACTTTTAATATCATGAATAAAAATTATTTGGGTAATTTTATTCTTTTGGGTAATTTGGAAAATTTTGAAGATTTTGAATAAAGAATATTCAGGTGGTCCCTTTTTTTAGGTAGTTGGTTTATAGGTAATAATATTTTATAATATTTAGTAATTTTAAAATTAAATAAAATTAATATTTTTAGGTATGAGAAATATTTTATAATATTTGGTAACTTTTTTGTTCCGGTTCTACTGTTGAGTCTAGAGATATAAGAATTACTCAGTTATTTCTGAATCTCGATTTGGTTCTTTTTTTTGTTCGGTTTATATGCCCAAAGCTATACCGAACATAGAACACAAGTAAACAAAGTCAAAAAAAAAAAAAAAAAAAAAAAAAAAAACAGAATCGGGTTAAAAAAAACGCTACCATCTTTGTCGACAAAGAAATTGGCGAAGTCCCACTTGGATCCGTCTCCCGCCTTCAGGAACTTGTAGATTGTGTCACCATTCACAATCACATCAACCTGCATTGTATAATAGTGCAAAAAGCAAGGATTCAAGTCCAAGATGAGAGAACTAATAGTGGAAAAAAAAGAAACAACCTTAAAATGATTCACTGAACACATAACTATACTATAAAACAAAAAAAAAAGACTAGAAGCCCTAGGATGGTAAAAAAAAAATCGAACCTCTAACGGTAATAATCTGATTATGAGAACTTACAACTGGGTTCACATAATCCACAGAAAGATAGAGATGATGATGATGATGATGATGATGATGAATCTCGAACTTGTTATATAGATAAACGAGGATCTAAAATATTACCGTTGTTCATGCAAAATATTACCGTTGGTCATGCGATTTCAAAAAACAAATTTTCATATCTACTTTCACGTGTACTGAGTCACAAGGCCCAATAAAGCCCGAGTCCACTGTAGCCTCACAATGAACTATTGAAGATGCTAAGAACACGATAAGGGTACTCTAACATATTTCAATCATATAGTAAAAATAACAATTGTACAAAAACTTCAAGTTCCGTTCTAATTCTACATATTAGAACTTTTAAAACTTATTTCTCTTTAATTTAAAAGATATGAACTCATATCTCCATAATGTATTAAGTATAAACTAAAATCCATACAATCCGATTTAAATCGAGTTACTATTTAAAATTTTGATATATAATCAATGGTTAACTTCATTGATTCAATACAATTTAATTTTTAAAATTTATCATAGTTTGATTCAGATGTTGGGCTGGATTTATATTAAGATCTTAGGTTCTATCAGATTTTAAATTTAATCCAACACATACTAATTTGGTATTGGTTTACCTTCAAACCATTAAAACCAAATCAAATTTTTATGAATGGGGGTATGAATTTCAATCTTTCAAAAAAAACATGTTTTAATATTTTAATATGTGAAATTAAGATTAGGCTGAATAATTATATGCAAATGAGGTCGTTTACCCACACAATATGTCTCTGTGTTTGTCAGCGTCCGTGTTATATTGTTGGGGAATTTGCTAAAAACAACCTAAAATTTCAATCTAAAACTAAAAGTGTACCCCAATTTCAATCAAATGCAAAATCAACCTATAAGGATGATAAAAGTACTATTTAACCCTTATGACTAAACAAAAAACAGAAGTGTATTTTACGTTTCTATCCTTTGTTAGTCTACACGTAACAGAAAGAAGTCTACATAAATGTAGACCTCGTACGAAGTCTATTCACTCGGTAGACTTGTTATGTAGTCTACATCATAATTTTATCTAATAATTTAATTTTAAAAATGTATAAAAATAATTGTTGTAATATTTTAACTAATCATTAATATAATGGATAATATGAAGTAAAAAAAATAAAATTTTATATAATTAAACACTTTTAAGGAACATTTAGGGTTTGAGATTTTTGGTTAAGGGATTCGTAGACATATTATAAAGTCTACATATATGTAGACTTTTTTTTCAGTCTACACACAATTTAACTTAACCGGATTTAACCAATATAATTTGATGATCAAATAAAACATTTACGGTTTGAGATTTGTGGTTAAGGGGTTCGTAGACATATTATAAAGTCTACATATATGTAGACCTTTTTTTCAGTCTACACACAATTTAACCTACCCTAATTTAACCAATATAATTTGATGATTAAATAAAACATTTACGGTTTGAGATTTGTGGTTAAGGGGTTCGTAGACATATTATAAAGTCTACATATATGTAGACCTTTTTTTCAGTCTACACACAATTTAACCTAGTATATAAATACGATTTCTCAAGCTTTTCAGGTAAAAAAAAAACTAATCTTCGCCGTATCTTTCTCTAGGCGATTTCCGGCGAGATTTTCGGCGAACTCGATCCACACAGTTTCCCATCCGCTTCGTCTCTGTCTCCTCTATTGCTCTGGTAAGTTAAATGTCTCATTTTACCTCTCTGTTGATAAAAAGTGACCACCTTTACCTTTTTTTCTTTTCAGATCTGAGCCGGCGACTTCTAAGGAACAATGCTTCTCGTCCAAATCTCTGTTTCCGGTCAGTATCATGGCTTCTACTTCATCTCTCTGTCCTAACCAGCAAGGGACTGTGCTTCATCTTTCCAACGTACGTCTCTGTGTCATCTCTATCTCTTGTTTAACTAATAACCTAACAAGCTCATCTTTGTTTACTAACCTTTTAGTTTCTTTTGATTCAGATATGAGTCGGTCAGTCTTAGATCCATTTCTCTAACGAGCATTGCATCTTCTCTAATCCATTTCTCTGCTTCCGGTGAGTCTCCTTCATTTTGAAGTGTAGTATGAAGTTTCGAATTTGTAGACTGAAATTTTGAATTTGTAGACTGATATTTTGAATTTGTAGACTGATATTTTGAATTTTGTAAATTAATATTTTGAATTTGTAGACTTCTCATGTAAACTGATGTTTTGAATTTGTAGTACACTGATGTTTGAATTTATAGGCTTCTCGTGTAGGCTTTATTTTAAATTGTAGACTTCTCGTGTAGAATGCACTTATATAATTCTTTGTTTGTGTCTTCTTGGTGCATGTTACAAAATGGATAAACCTGATTTCCTATCGAGGTTGTATACTCTAGGGAGGAGCTCAAGAACTGTGAGTAACAGACAGTTGTATCAGGCTTTTGTACCAGACATATGGTTGTAACAAACTTATGTAATTTGCTTGCTGCAGACTGAAGTATTAGTCTTCTTTTACAGAAGACTTTTATAGAAGTCTGGTACTCGACTATATATCAAAATATCATCATTTGTATCAGTATAGTACTCTTCTTTCAGAGATTTTAATTCATTTTCGACCAAAATTACAATTCCAATACAATCCAGAGATTTACATATTAGTCTTTCTTTATAAGAGATTTAAAAAGAAGTCTACTTTTGTTCAAGAAGACTAACATGTTGGTCTGCACGACAGAAAGTAACATTAGAACTCAAAGTAATAGAAAAATTAAGACCTACAATTTCAACAAAAGTTCATCAAATAAGACAACATCCAAAGCGACAATACAACTGATAAGTTAAATACATAAGACATAAGACAACATCCAAAGCAATAAAACACCATCCAAAGCAATAATACAATTGATCAATTCAACACATAAGAGATAATACATAAGACAACATCCAAAGCAGTAAGACAACACTGGTTTAACTTAGACAGTTTGGATGTGACCTGGTTGTTTGCACTGTGACAATTAATGTAGACTTATTAATATGTCTACAATTGTTTCCTAGCAATATAGCAAAATCAAAAGTATTATACTTTCATAATTACAACAGTTTTTCTATCCAAAATCACTCAAACCCATTAGGATTAACTATTACACACTTTCAAACGAAAAAATTGTGAAAACATTTAATGTATAGTACACAAATTAACTTTTAATGTAAATTTTGAAATAGACTCCATGTTCAGTCTACAACGCTGTAGACTTTCTTTTCAGTTTACATCCGTAGACGGTCAGATAGGTCTACTTTTTGGGTTAGTTTTTGCAATTGACCATTTTACGGGTTACTTTTTATAGTTGAAAAAAAGTTGTGATTTTATTTAAGCAGACTTCGTTTTCAGTCTACAACTTCAAAAATGATAGTTTTCGCTATTGACCAGAATTTTCCAGGATTTAACTTTCAGAGGTAGACTAAATATACAGTCTACATGTTTTATTTTTTTTGAATGAGGTTAGTTTTGCAATTGACTATATTTGACTTTTTAGGGGGTAGACTGAAATGAACGTCTACAGATTTGTAGACTTCGAAAGAAGTCTACTCTCAAATCCGACGAGTCAGTTTTGCATTTGACCAAAATAAAAAAATAGACTTCACGGGTAGTCTACATTTTTTTTTCGGGAAGAGAAAACTGCATATGAAGTCTACATATTAAAAAAATATATATATTTTTAAAAAAGTTTTAGTCAAACACAAAACTAACCTTTTCAACGCAGTCAAAATTTTGGTCAAATGCAAAACTGACATCTTCGTAGACTTATGTTGAAGTCTACGCTTCGTAGACTTATGTTGAAGTCTACTTATGAAAAGTCAAAAGTTCATTCAAATGCAAAACTAACCTCTTTTGCGTAGTCGTCTTTGTAGGTCTACGTACTTTTTTGTTTTTGTTGTCAAAGGTTAAGATGTAGACTATCGGGGAAGGCTACGTTACAAAAAAAAATCTGTTTAGTCAATTGCAAAACTGACTTGTGCGTTGACAAATAGACTGCATTGTATGTCTACATAAGGGCGTAGACATATAAAACAGTCTACTATCGCGACACAGATCTGATAAACGACTCAAACCATGAAAATAGTTACCTTTTTGCAGTGTGAAGCTCGTTTCCAGCCTTTTCAACCGTCCAAACTCCAATATTGACCAAAATGAAACATTTTTGATGATTCACAAGTGAAAAAAAACGAAATTATGAAGTTTATGATTATGAAAAGAGAGATTTTTAGATGGAAATGTAGAGAAAATGAGAGGAAATGAAGATTTGCTTGTTTAGAATGAGAAAAAAGTGGTTGAAAATTCAATTCTAAAGCTTTAAGAGATCAAAAATGGTGGTTGAAAATATTGATGATGATGGCATAGTTGTAATTAAGAAGAAATGTTTAGGGTGATTTGGTTTTTTGTATTTTTCGAAATTAATAAATAAATAAATAATAATGGTAAATTTGTAAATAATTCAAAAACTTATGGGTATTATGAAAATTCAATGATGAATAGTAACTAAAAAAAAGAGGTTAGTTTTGCATTTGACTTGAATTTTTAGGTTGTTTTTGAAAAAACCCCAATATTGTTTGGGTTACGTATCTAATCTAGATTCCGGTTTAATAAATTGGTATCGATAGGATCCCTTTCGTTTTTTCTCATCTCCGTACCAACAACTGATTTCAAGAAGTTGACGAAGAATCGGTTAATCTATCGTACCGGTTTGGTTACATATCTAAATACCGGTTTATTCCGGTTTAGTCCTTCTGTTGTTTCTCCACCGTCTTTGAAAGTTTCGAGCTTTCGGATACCCTCTTGTTGCGCAGATACAGATTCTCTTAAACAAAACATGGCGAGTGAAGAGTTCATCTACAGAATCAGTACGGAACAAGAGTGGGAAGAGTTTCAGAAGAATGGATCTTGTTTTGGTGGAGGAGCTTGATAAGTCAACTGGTTGTTTCCATCTCAGCAAACTCGATCAGGTCTCTCTCTCTCTCTCTCTTAATCTTCAAAAAGATGTCGACTTTTTTCATGTGGGTGTTTTAGATACGATGAACAATCTCGAAAAGTTTGCTACTTTTTGTGATGAAATGGCTAGGTACAATCTACGTTGAAGAACTTTTTCTTGAATGTTAAGGATGATCTTTACCTTCTTCAAGTCGACTCTAACAAGGTTTGCTTATCTGGATGATTCTTGTATACATATCCATTGTAATCACTTGGTATCAAAAGGGTCATCTAGTTTGATCAGTGGTTGATCTGTTTCACGTTTTAAGTAGATGAGGAACTTCCTAAGGCTGTCTTTGTCATCGTCTGTGTTTGTAATAACACTGCATTAGAGGGACACCACAATCCCAAGTAACAGAAACATGGTCTTAGGAAGGGTCATTGTTTATGTTGTGTCTGAAACGAAAGAGATTGATCGTGTGTTGTTTCATGTGTTTAAATTATAGCTTGGGAGATGGATTGATCTATGAAGCTGTGGATGATGTGAATAGCTTCCCTCACTTTTTATGGTCCAGACAGAACCTTTAGTCCGTCTTCCTCTAGATGCAGTTGTCAAAGCTGAGAAGCTAACATTCACCAATGGCCACTTCACCTGCAGCTTCTTCACTTGATACACACAGTTTTAATTGCAATGTAGCTGAATGAGTAATAAACTGAGACTTCTTCAACCACAACCAAAGCAATTACATTTTTGATTTGTGATCAGACACTCATTATCTTTCGACTAAAATGTTGTGATTGTATAAAAAATAAATATGGTAAACTCTGTCTTTTACAACAATGATTCTCTCTGTGCAAATTCCTTGTTAAGAACAATGAGTGTGTATTATGGATAAGTTTTGCTGTTTGTCTTTGTGTTGTTTTTTAAACTTAAGTGTCTTTGTACCTTTTGCTATCTCTGCAAATTGCTCCAAACTATCCTTAATCATTCCTTGCATCAGTGGTTGAAGCGCCTGAAAGAACACAAAAAAGACTCAATGGTTACACATAACCAGAAGACATTCACTCTATTGATACACTTTGTAGTTTTTGCAATAAAGAATGCTTACTGCAGCAAATGGTATAAGTAGAAGTGGAACCTCGTACGCAAAGGTTAGCTGCAAACAAAGCAAAAAGAAAGAACTGATGAACTGCCAATTTGAGAGAAGAGAATGATATTATCAACAATGGAATCTCACTTCTACTTCACATGATGAAGGTCCTTGCGGGGAAAAAACCGAACAGTACCCCTGTTTGAAACCATAAAAAGGACAAGCCATTCAACATCAAAGCTTGTTGCAAGAGAAGAAGTTTTAAACTCAGTGAGTCATTAACCTGTTGGGAAGGCCTTCTAGAGAAATCCAGTGGATTTTCTGATTCGGAAGAGGCTGCAGGAAAACAGAAACTATAAAACCATCCCAACGTGTTGGTGTAGAGATCAAAACTAAAACAAAGAGTGTTGAAGATAGTTGCCTGCAAGTTCCTAGCGAGCCAAGAGTACTCAAGATTCTGACCAAAAGCTGTTATACGTTGAGTGTCCATCGAGGACAAATCAGATTTGTCCTTTAGTATCTGAAGAACAAAAGACACAACATCAACACCAACAAAAACCCATATGAACAAACAACATAAAGTCATAACCTTTACGGATGAAATGAAAGTCATCCATCTAGGAATGGATTCTCGGTCAGAGTAGAAGTCCATAAGCAACTGAAACAGGCACTTCAACCTTCTTCTTTACTCTGAATTTCAGACACAAAAAGGGTTCAAACTTTTATACATACAAACACAACACTAAACTAATTTCTTAAATCGAATGATTCAAGAAATCGCTAGGCGGTTACTAACGATTAGACGAATTATTCCGAACCTACAACAAAGGTTAGGCCTAATGAATTATTAATTTATTTATATATATGTGACTTTTATGAAATATTTAGTTTTTAAATAAAAATATAAAAATATTGTGATAAATTAAAAAAATTAGATATGTATAACAAAGGAATTTGTGAATCTATATTAACATTATTGTGATAAATTAATATATTCACTAATATCGATCGATTTTAACCGATTTTGAATAGTTTAAATCGATTTGAATCCTATAAATCGGATTTAAGAAAATTATTCGGATAAAACCGAGTTGGTAAAATCTAATCTTTTGAATGGCTTACTTGCATTCTTGCCACTCCATGAGAGTATCGAATCTCCTGAACACCAAAGGATAAAGGACCTAGTTTGTGAAATCAAAGGGGAGAATCTAGAAGCAAGAGGCGTAGGGCTTCATCATCAGAGAGAAGAAGAAGGAAGTTGAGTATCTCGAACTGGGTTTAGCTACGGCGTTGGTTGCAATGGAGTTTCCGTAACTGAACCCGGTGGCGAGGCATTAGAGTTCGTTAGAGAGGAAAATCGCCGTCGCAGGACATTTTTCTTCTTGTTGTTCGTCGTCGTGTTTTCTGTTGTGGTTTACGTTTTGCCGGCGAGAGAAATGGAAAGAACGTTGGCTTTTGGACAGAGAGAGTATGAAAGGAGGGAGAAGTAGTTTGCTTCTTGTTTTGGTTAATATGCCACGTGTGTTGCTTAGATAGGTTAAAACTTGTTCAGTTTGGTGATTAAAACTTTAATGGCTGATTAAAACTTTAATGGGCCAACGTAATAAAGATCCTATGTAACGCACCAACGTCGTGGATCATTTTTTAACACTGTTGTTCAAACCAACAATATAAATATAGTTTAATATAATAACAGTAGCGGGGATAGCTCAGTTGGAGAGCGTCAGACTGAAGATCTGAAGGTCGCGTGTTCGATCCACGCTCACCGCATCTTAGTTTTTATGTTGTTTGATTAAAAAGCCCATTGGGCCGTTCGTTTACCCTATACGTTTATTTTGTTTTTAATTAAAGCCATTGAACACTTCACTCGAAAACTGTTTTTAGCTTATACATTTTTTAGCCCAACTATATTTAATTTTCAATTAAGCCCCATCTCTCCTTTTGCCAAGCCAAATGTTTAGTTGATACCAAATTTTCAAAGGATTTTTCTTATAATTTTGGCTTTGTTTTTTCATAGTTTGTTATCTAATGTTGTTATAGTCTGTTCTAGCTTATTTAGTTTATGATTAATTTGTTGTAACTCATATGAACTACTAATAGATTTTCTTCTTTCATTGATAGTTCTATTTCTAGTTATTCTAGATGCACTTAGAACTAGGTTCCAAAATTTTATCGTGTGGAGTATTTATTTTATTGTTGGATATTACTTATATTTTTGTCCCTTTCACATAGTATCTGGTAGTCTGTTACACTCCTGTCAAACACTGTCAATCACACATATACTTGCGCTGTCTATATATCACTGTGTAGAGAGCAGGTTTATTCTCAAAAAGTGAAATATCATTTCTCTTATACCTTCTCCTCTTCTGCAGTAAATCTCTCGATCACTTTAGAAATGTCCCTATCTTTATGGGCGGTTCATAGCGCATAAGAAGATGTCTAGTGAAAGAGAACTGTAATTCAGACAGCAAAATCAAACCAGTCAATATGTTAAAATGATCTTAGAGGTGTGTTCGTGATGAGATCATCTAGTCTTAACATGTGCAAGTATAGTAGGTAGACAAGCGCTGTGAGCAGAATGGATTGAGTGAGTTATGAACCGTAATTTACGCTCTGCCTGAGGTACCTCGCCTGAGAGATGTGAATCGCTCAGAAGGCTTCTCTTGATACTTCGTCCACGTTCCAGTTGAGATTGCGTCTAGTGGCCTAGGTGCAAATTTGACAAAGTGAAGACTCACTCGAGATACAATAATCTCAACTGACATTTAATGTTCTATTTGTCCTTTATACTTTTTCTACTTTATGCACACAATATATCTCTTTAATAGAGTTTCTATACTATTTTTCAGTCTTCAAATTTATATGTTTGATAATTTTTCTGTCGTTGGTTGCTGTTTGTGAATGATAACTAGCAAAGTACACACTCCAGCAAATACTACATTTCGTCGTTAGAGGAGTAATTGCGATAAAGTGAACTTAATTCAATATTCATTCACCGTTTCTAAGGAAGCACATGTGCTCGGTAGGTTCATACAAAATGCTGATAAAACCGATTTTCTAATCTTTTATTTGATATAGTTTCCGTCAGTGTGTAATATCTCATATACTGACATATCTATCTACTCCTTCTCTACTCCATTTACATATTTTGACATTCTAGCGTATATCAGTTATATATAGTTTACATTTAAAATAACTGTACAGCTAAATTTCCGCCACGTAGTTGCTCCATGGGTAGTGTTGAGTCGGAATTAGATTCCTCGTATACAAGTTATCCGATAATAAGAGGATATAACTCAAAAATCTTCTTTTCTCATACATTCTTCTGAGAGATCAGGATAATATCGCGATTTTCAGCTATTTATTTTGTGAATTATATGTATAAGGCTAGTGAGTTTACACCTCATATACATCTCCTCAATACCCATTATTATTATCTTAAAATAATTAAATATCTACTAACAAATGAAACTTGTGAAGTAAGAATGCTTTAACCCAATTCATTTTAACCCATTAGCTTAAAGGTTTCATAATATTAAAGTTTTATGAAGTTTTATTTTCGATAAATAGTGTAATAGATATGGAATTAATGATTTTATGATTTTGTGTTTTATTTTACTCAATTTTCCTTTTAAAATAGAGTGGAAATGAAGTAAAACCTTATTCCTATCATGGAGTTACTATATCTTTTTTTTTAAAAAATAGAGTTTTACATTAGAGATGATCATGCATCGCCATAATTCAAAATTATGACCGCTAATTTTATACTCCAACTATAGGCATCAAAACGGTAATGTATAAATTTAAATTTTGTTAGACCGTTGTCATACATCTGTATGGGATAATTTGGCTATACAGTTAGTCTCGAGCTCCCTCCATTCACATCAAAGCTGTACTGCATAAATGTAATGTTCACTAGGCCCATTGTCATAAAATTATAAATGCTGAATATTTATTAAAACAATGAATTTATTTTATCTATGGTCTTGTAGGTAAATAGGTGCTTTTTTAATTTAGTGGAAAGAAAACGAAAATGTGAAGAGAATATCCATCATGGTCAATTAATTAATTAATGTTTTTATCATACATTTTTGAGCGACAAAAAGAGAGTTCATCATCTTCAAGAAGAAGACAAGACAATGAAGATCATCTTCATGACAACATGTCTGTACACGCAAGGAATGATTGTCTTTTGGGTTTTCACTCTTTCAACTTTAGGTAATTTTATTTTGATTTTTATTTTTTTTTACTTTTTGGAATAAATGGAAAGGGAATATTAATTTGTTTCTGACAAGTCTTTTAATTTTATTCCAGAAAATAGGTATGCTATCATACAGTTTTGTTTGAATATGAATTGTCGAATTTATTTAATTTTTGCTTTCTCCTTTTTTAGTTTGGGGAGAAGAGGGCAGACTTCAGGGACTGATAATGATGACGATGACTTTCTTAACATCATGAGCATGGAGAGAACGAAGACATTTGCAGGCATTGGCGAGTCCATCAAATTTCAGTCTAATCACTTTCTCGAGGTAATAAAATATATTCAATTTCAGTTCATAAATAGCCGTTACGAAAAGTTACATCATTAGTAAAACATAGTTAAGACTCAGATTAACATTCATTATATAATAGTTACATTATAATACTATGCCACTTAGTTTTTAATACACTCATTATAAAACCATTGAGCACTTTAATGGCAATCTAGAGGATAGGCATGCACTAATATGTAAACAGTGCTACTTAGTTTTTATTTTAGACAAACACTTACCATTGTATGGGAATAAGAGCATCATTATCTAAGATCTCGGGTATATATATTTCTCAGGTTTTCAAAATATTTTATAGCTAAATATTAATATAATTTGTTAATATTTTCTTTGACATTTTCAAATATACTGACTAATAATGCAAATCAATAAACTTCCTCAAACAATATTACATATATCTTTATTTATTAGATACCCTAATATGGTATTATTATTATGTATAGGCCAAGTTTCTGATATTTTTTATGTCCCAATAAGATTCTATACTCGAAATTCCTGAGTGAATCAATCTTGATTTTATAACCTAATCGTAATATTTGCCGTTTCTATAACCTAGAGCTTCTAATAAAACAGTAACCCATACATTAGACTATAGTACTATACAATGGCGAAGCCAGTGTGATGTAGCATACATCCTATTTCGTTTAAACATTGGTTTTCTTTATTTCCTTTTCTTATTCGGTAAAGGATAAATTATAAATCCTTTATCTTATTGGCTTTGGTGTTTTTATTTACTATATAAGTTGATGCCTTAATCTTGTAAGGACACAACTTCTTGCATTAATATATTTTCTGAGCTTTTACAAACTCTGACCTTGTTCTCGGATAAAGCTTCGACTTTCAACGAACTCAAGAAGACAACTAATCTAGGTATTCTAAGAATCAATAGATTACTTGTGAAACACGTAGCCTTCGCTACACCAGTTGGTATCAGAGCCTTTCGGTTTTGATTTCTTAATCAAGATCATCGATCTCAACTACTTCCGCATCAACGCACGCTTCTGTCATTCATCATCATCATGCCCCCTCGCAAACAGACTCCCGAAGAACAAAACGAAGAACTCCGAGCTACGTTGGAGAACTTTACAGCAACTCTTCATGATACTCTCATTCAAGCCGTCGAAACAGCCCTCACTACGGTTTTGCAGCGACAACAAATACACGCGCCGGTCAACGCGCCTATTCCTCCGCAACGAGACCGCCCGGAACAGAATCCTCATGTCGAAAACGACTCCGACGACGACCTCGTCGAGAATTTATTCGCAAACCCTAATCAGGATCGTATCGCCGCTCCAGCTGATCATCAACTCAATAGACGCGAAATTCAGGCTGAAGATAGACGTTGGGACTCCGGATTTAGAGTTGATATTCCTGAATTTTCGGGAAACCTTAGCACCGAGGAATTTTTAGATTGGTTGAGTGCCGTCGAAGAAATCTTAGAATTCAAACGCATCCCAGGAGATCAGTGTGTTCCTTTAATTGCTTCACGTTTCAAAAGCAGGGCTATGGCATGGTGGCAGCAGGTTAAAGAATCACGACGACGAGCAGGGAAACCACGAATTGTGACATGGGAACGGTTAAAAAAACATATGCGTCGAGCTTTTCTTCCTTACAATTATGAGCGCACGTTGTACAACAAACTTCAATGTCTCCGCCAAGGAAATCGTACGGTAGACGAATATGCGACAGATTTTTTTTCATATGGTGGCTCGAACAACAATCGCAGAAACAGAAGACCAACTTGTTTCTCGCTTCATTGGTGGTCTGAGACATCAAATCCAACTTGCTCTTCAACAATTCAACCCTCTTACTGTTTCAGAGGCTCACCAACGCGCCCTCGCAATGGAGATTCAATACCGTCCTACTTGGAATACAGGAAATACACGCCCCCGTCAAAACTCACAAGTTCTAGACTCCGGCGCTACACCAACGGCGGATGCAGCGCAGTCCCGCCAGACACCAATGCGGTCACCCCCAAACACGACACCGGAGTCCATTGCACAAAATCGCCAACCACGTACGGGTGCTCTTCGTTGTTTCTCTTGTGGGGAAAACGGACATCGACAAACAGCTTGTCCACAACAGAATCGTCGGGGCCTCTTGAATCAAGACGTCAACTTTGAGGAGGAGCCACAATACGATACATACGACACAGAATCACAACACGAGGACAACAATGAGTTGATCGCCCGGAGACACTGGAGCTAACACTCTCGTTCTTCGTCGCAATTGCCTCTTACCTCGATCCACAGAGGAACCCTGGCTGCGCACAACTCTGTTCCGCTCTACCTGCACTATCAATGGAAAAATCTGCAAACTCATTATCGATTCAGGAAGTTGCACCAACGTAATTTCCGCACTCGCAGTACAAAAATTGGATCTCAAGACTTCGGCTCATCCTGCTCCGTATAAACTTGCGTGGCTCAACAAAGGGATCGATATCACAGTTTCTCGACAAGTCCAAGTATCTTTCTCTATCGGACCATACCTTGATACAATATGTTGTGATGTGGTTCCTATGGACGCTTGCCATCTTCTTCTTGGTAGACCATGGCAGTTCGATAAAGACGTCACTCATCGAGGCAAACTCAACACTTACAGTTTTGAGTTCAACGGCCGCACAATTACTCTCCTTCTGTCGCCAGAACAACAAGAGCTTCCTCTTGCTCCAGCAAAAACACAACCTCCTCCGACAGGGTCAACGCTTCTTACCTTACCTAGAGCAGCATTTGAATCTCACCTGCGTGAAGCCGATGAAGTATGGGCTTTGGTAGCCAGCCCGATCTCCCCACTTCATCCTTCGGAGATTGCACCAGAATTTACCGATCTTTTGTCCGCCTTTAACGACGTCTTTCCGAAAGAACTTCCCACCGAGTTACCTCCTTTACGTGACATCCAACACCACATTGATCTTCTTCCTAATGCTGCACTTCCTAATAGACCCCATTATCGAATGAGCCCACAAGAACACGACGAACTTCGACGACAAGTCGAAGAACTTTTGGCAAAAGGTCACATACGCGAAAGTCTTAGTCCAGCAGCAGTACCGGCGTTATTAATTCCAAAAAAAGACGGGTCTTGGCGTATGTGTGTAGACAGCAGAGCGATCAACAAAATTACCGTGCGTTACCGCTTTCCGATACCACGATTGGACGACCTCCTAGACCAAATCGGAAAGGCTTCAATCTTCTCTAAATTGGATCTCAAGAGTGGATATCATCAGATTCGTATTCGACCCGGTGATGAATGGAAAACAGCTTTCAAGACGCGGGAAGGCTTGTTTGAATGGTTAGTAATGCCATTCGGGCTTTCAAACGCACCTAGTACGTTCATGCGTGTAATGAACCAAGCTCTCCGACCTTTCATTGGGAAGTGTGTCGTCGTCTATTTTGATGATATTTTGATCTTTAGTGGCGATCTGCAATCCCACCTGCGAGATCTTCGAGAGGTTCTTACAGTTCTACGCCAGCAAAAGCTTTTTGCGGCACAACAGAAATGTGTGTTTGGCTCATCTCAAGTACTCTTTTTAGGGTATATAGTTTCTTCCATAGGATTACAAGTTGACCCAAGCAAGATAGAAGCCATAAAATCATGGCCCACTCCACGGATGATAACAGAGGTTCGCAGCTTCCATGGTCTCGCCTCGTTCTACCGACGTTTTGTCCGCAATTTCAGTGCCCTCACTGCACCTTTAACAGATTGTATGAAGGGAGCGAGTTTCTCTTGGACGGTCGCTGCAGATGAAGCATTCCAAATCATCAAACGTCACTTGATTTCTGCGCCTATATTGGCCCTTCCCGACTTCTCTGTTGTCTTTGAATTACATTGTGATGCTTGCAAAGCCGGTATTGGAGCTGTCCTTAGTCAACAAGGACGTCCCATAGCTTTTTATAGCGAGAAAATTGCAGGCTCCAGAGCTCGTTACTCTACATATGACGTGGAGTTCTATGCAATTGTCCAAGCCATTAGGCACTGGCGTCACTATCTTTTTCACCAAGAATTCATCCTTTTTACTGATCACGATGCGTTGAAACATCTTGATAGCCAGTCGAAGATATCATCTCGACATGCATCCTGGATTGCTTATTTACAGCAATTTACATTTGTCATACGTCACCAGTCGGGGAAGACTAACAAGGTTGCCGATGCCTTAAGCAGGAGACACACTCTACTCGCGAGTTTTCATGCTTCGGTTCCAGGTTTTGCGGCACTATCATAGTTATATGCCACTGATCCTTTTTTTGGCCGCATATGGACGGATGTTGAGGCTCGTACTCGCACGGACTTTGTACTCCAAGATGGTTATTTGTTTCGGGACACTAAGCTTTGTGTTCCCAATGGAAGTTGGCATCTGCAAATCATTCAGGAACTCCACAACGAAGGCCATGTAGGGAGAGACCGGACTCTTAAGCTTGTTATGGATTCTTATTACTGGCCATCTTTGCGCCGCGACGTTGCTCGTTTCGTCGAACGTTGCGTGGTTTGTCAGACGTCCAAAGGTCATGCATCCAACGGGGGACTCTATATGCCTTTACCGGTGCCAACGCAACCGTGGACAGATATTAGCATGGATTTCATTCTCGGTCTTCCTCGTACACAGCGTGGCCATGATTCGATCTTTGTCATTGTGGATCGATTTTCAAAAATGGCTCATTTTATTCCTTGTAAGAAGACGACGGATGCTGTAAGAGTGGCTCAGCTTTTCTTCCGCGAGATTTATCGTCTTCATGGTTTACCGTTGTCAATTGTCTCAGATCGAGATTCCCGGTTTTTAAGTCATTTTTGGCGCACGTTGTGGAAACTATTGCGCACTAGTTTGGATATGAGCTCTGCTTATCATCCTCAATCCGATGGACAAACTGAGGTGACTAATCGAACATTAGGGGATATGTTGCGTTGTCTGGTAGGCGAAACATTCGTTCGTGGGATAATGTTTTGTGTCAAGCCGAGTTTGCTCATAACCACGCAGTCAATCGTAGCACATCTTTCAGTCCATTTCGGATTGTATATGGAGTAGTACCTCGCGGACCGCTTGATCTAGGAGTCCTTCCGGACGCAACTCGTGATCACGGGGAAGCTATAGACTTTGTAGCTAATGTTACTCACCTACATCAGCGTGTTCATGATAATTTACAGGTTTCTTCGGCTAAATATAAGGAAGCGGCTGATCGTCATCGACGGGATGTCCAATTCAACGTCGGCGACAAGGTCTGGGCAGTCTTGACCAAAGAACGGTTTCCCCTCCGAGAATACAACAAACTTAAAGCACGAAAGATTGGCCCTTTGGACGTCTTGGAGAAGATCAACAACAACGCATACCGCGTTTCTTTGCCCCCGCATATTCATTGCTCTGATGTGTTTAACGTCAAACATTTGGTTCCCTTTGTTTCCCATGATGATCCTGCAGATTCGAGGTCGAATCTTTTCTTACCCCGGGGGACCTGATGTAGCATACATCCTATTTCGTTTAAACATTGGTTTTCTTTATTTCCTTTTCTTATTCGGTAAAGGATAAATTATAAATCCTTTATCTTATTGGCTTTGGTGTTTTTATTTACTATATAAGTTGATGCCTTAATCTTGTAAGGACACAACTTCTTGCATTAATATATTTTCTGAGCTTTTACAAACTCTGACCTTGTTCTCGGATAAAGCTTCGACTTTCAACGAACTCAAGAAGACAACTAATCTAGGTATTCTAAGAATCAATAGATTACTTGTGAAACACGTAGCCTTCGCTACACCACAGTGTAAGGGAGGGATAGTTGCCCCCTCTTTACATATTATATTATGCTAATAGTTTTTGTCTTTGTCTCGTATAAAAAATGTTTTCTAGATCCGCCACTGATACTATACTAATACATTGTGGAGATTTTTGTTATAAAACTATTAGTTATCAGAAAGGAAGAAATTCTTATGTCTTTGAGTTTATTTAGGCTCAGAGCACCAAGAACCAGTGGGAAAAGGAACATGAAGAAGAAGAATTATCGCTGTCTCTGTCGTTGAATCATCCTCATAATTCCCAGAAACGTTGGAGAAGCAATGCATCATCGCCACTTAGTGAAACCAGCGAAGTAGTCTCATCTCCATTCATTTTCAAGGATTGTTTTGCTGCTTCAAAGATTGATCTTGATCTTAAACTCTCTTTTTCCTTTTCGACTTCGTAGCTGAATCTTTGTTCTTTTGTTTCCATTATTAGTGTAGTGAAGATTCAGATTTATTTTAATGCAATATTTTAGCTAGGCGCTTCTAGATTTCATTACAATGTCACGGTCGGATTCGGATAAATTTGACATGTTTCACTGACTGAGACAAAGCAATTTGAGTGGTTATGAACTTATGATTAGACTTGGTTTTCACATGCAATACTCGGATTACACGATGTTTTAAGAGGGGAGATTGGATTATGTATTGTTTTTGGTTGAATAAAAAATTAATGGTTCATGATACGGTTATTAGTGTGTTTGCTTAATCTTTGTTGGTTTTCATGCGTCACATGAAAGAAGAATTAAACGTGCCGTTTAGTAGTGGGTGTAATTTAATTGCATGTGGGTTATTCTTAAATTCAATATATAGTATAACTTTTTAGCCGATTAACTATTAACTAGGTGATTACCCGCGCGCATGCGCGGGGTAAAATTTATATATTAGTAATTATTGAATATTAACTTCGATCGTCCAACCATGTCATAATTCTTCAAACGTATAATCATGGACCGTCAATATAAGGTTGATTATAAGGTCATGTTTGTTGATATTTTTTTAAACCTATTAAATTTACATCGAACTTCAATGATGTTATCTCAATGTTATAATTCACCATCTCACTTCGATACAAAGAATCGTATTTTTGAAATGATATGATTAAATAACATTTGAGATTCGTACTTGCGCGGAATATATATTAATTATGTATACAAATTATTTATAAATATTATTATTTATTTGTGTTAATTTACATATTATACAATTTTAAAATATATTGAATAATTGAAGAGCGAGTAACTATTACACATATAATTAAATTCGAGTAAGAACATAAATAAAAACAATCTATCTTTTTATTTACAATACTTTTTGTTGATAAAAATCAAATAAATCATTTATTTATTGTATATAGTACATAAGTAAAATTAAATGATATTTACATAGATATATAATATATTTTAATATGAATATTTAGTTATTGAAACTTGTTACTCATATGATTGTATTAACATTTTTATATTTGCTGTAACAAAAATATTATTCTTACTAATATGAATATTTATTAACCGAGGCTTCCAACTCAATGTAAATTTTGAAACTAATATTTTATGTATTTTATATATGATATATATATAAATTTAAATGATATTGAAATATATATATATATATAATTTGAATATATATATATTTATTTCAATATCATTTAAGGACAAACATTGAAAGTGTTGACTTGGAGACGAAAATGAAATTAAGGTTTTGATTGATCTCAAACTTTTTTGAATTTCCACGGGTGATTTCTTCTTTAATCTACAATATTTGTGCTTACGATAGCGTTTCTATTAACTCACATCTTTTTTGTCTTTGTTTTAATTTCGCGCAAGCGAAATGCATGAGCTTCGATTGATTGAGAAAAGATTTCGACTGTAATACATCAACAGAGATCCGCACATTATGTGGGAGAAACATTATTATATAAATCATTTTTACACATTATTATTTATATTTTGTTCATTATGTATTATGAAATAATAAATGTATTAAATAAATGATAAGCAAATAAATATTATGTATATAACTAAACTGCAGTAAGCACATAAATCAAAGAAATCATTTATTTATATTATATGTTACATAATTAAATTTAAATGATATTGACATAGATATAAAATATTTTTTAATATAAATATTTAATTGAAACTTCTTAATTCCTATTCATATGATTTTATCAACATTTGTATGTTTGTTGTAACGAAAATTTTAAACATTAAACACAGTGAGAAAACTTTTATAGTTTTAGTAGTTAATAACCATTTTAATAATTAATGTGAATTTCAAAATTAAAATCTCCAGATCGCAATACATTTTCAATGAAATTTCAAAATTAACATGTATGTATTTTTATTTGATATATATTTTAATTTTAAAAAAATTAAAGTATATATATAATATGAATATATATTAAATGATACTTCATATTTATATAGCATGTATGATTTTTTGATCATTTATATTTTTTTTAACAAAAAGGGTAAAGCCATTGTTCACAAATTTTCATTGTAAGACTTTTAATAGTTTTATTAATTTATAATTGTTTTTAAAAATTCAAAATATAACATATAAGAAAAAAATCTAGATTTTTATATTATATAATTAATATAATTGTTTTAGTTTTTTAATAATATAAATTAAAAAATGATGGAGGATACAAAAACTATTATCAAATATTTATTATTAAAATA
The DNA here is from genome assembly GCA_905132765.1 of Moricandia arvensis. NCBI lineage: Eukaryota > Viridiplantae > Streptophyta > Magnoliopsida > Brassicales > Brassicaceae > Moricandia > Moricandia arvensis. The sequence goes on from CAJHQP010002112.1 coordinate 70,679, forward strand.
ATTAATTATATATATATATGTTAATTATATTAGATAATTTCGTAGTTTTTTTTAAAAAAATGAAGAATAATTTTTTATGCATTAATAATCAATTTGATAGTTTTAATAAAAATATAATTTATATTTAGATATACAAATTTACTTTTTAAGAAATCTGAAAATCATTTTTAAAATATATAATAAAACGTGGTCACACTTAAATGTTATAACCTTCAAAAATAAAAACATCGTTCCAAAAGAATTTTCATTGTAAGAACTTTAACTGTTTTAGTAATTTATTGTCGTTTTGAAAAAATCAAAATATAATATATAAGAAAAAAAATCTATTTTTTATTACATGATTAATATGATTATTTAATATTTTTAATAACAAAAATTAAACAAAAATGATGAAGGATACAAAAAATATTATCAAATCTTTATTATTCAAAACATTAATTATCACATATATGTTAATCATATTAGGTAATTCCGTAGCTTTTATTTAAGGAAAGAATGTAAATATCCTTTTATGCACTACTAATCAATACGAATGTTAATTTAATAAAAGTATAATCTATATTTAGATGGACCAACTTTTTTCTAAGGATTCTGAAAGTCATTCTGGTGATGACACGTGGCTACACTTATAAGTTGTAATGCTCCAGGATTAATATATAGGGGATTTTGGAAAAAAAGTTCAAAAATGTGTATACACGGATTTGAATCTGTGACCTTAAGCATACATAGACAAAAATTAATAGAGCTGTAGGCATCTTTATACTAACTATTAGCCCTTTAAAATATTAAAGCAACCTTGGCCCAAGCACATGTTTGACTAGCTTTTAGTCACGTCTGGCCCGCTTGGTGAATAAACATTCAAATAGTGAGTTTGGTTTTACGCAGGAACCTAAGTTGGAAGATGTTCTGCGTAAAGCTGCAACGAGAGAGCGGACAAGATTTTGACAACTTTGAGTCTCTTCGACCAGGTGAAGAAACAAGCAGACTCTTGGACCATTTGGTGATTGTTGCATCATTGGATGCTAAGGTGTATGAGATTGCTTGCGATCATTACCTAGGAAAGATCAAACGACCTACATGATAGACCAAACAGAAGATTTGTCTTTGTCCAGCAATCGAACTACATATCTTAAATCGGTAGTTAATTGCATTTCAACTTGTGGTTCAATGTAGTGGGCTTACTAAAACTTTATTAGGCTGGGCCCTCTTGTGTTTTTTGCAATTCGATAAAATTTCCAGTAACCAAAAGTATTTGTGTCCATGATTTAAAAATAAATTTAGCTAATCATTTGATGCTTTAACCAAAGGTAACCAAACGAAAACTATGCCTTGGATACACCGACCTAATCTTGTATTATCAATAATTTGATATATGTACTAAAGTCATCTATCTAGAGAGGTTCTTGTTGTGTATATTTGTATTCATTCTTTTTTGAAAAATTGTATTTTTTTTTATTCATGCTAAATTGCTAATATTGTTAAGCTTTGTTCTCAGCAAATCACAACATATTTGTTCTTAAAATAATAATTGGATAAAAATTCCCCGCACGTTTGTACAAGGGTCAGATTAATGGACTGAAACACAAATTACTATGGTTATAGTCTTATAGAGCAGATTTTATTTGTAATGCTATGATGTACTTTCAATAAGTTGACAAGGAAGAACAAAAAGTTCAGTCAATACGTAATCGAGTTGCATCAATGAAAGAAAATGATACTATATTTTTACCAAAACAAAAGAAAATGATATTTGAAGTAGATATAAATTCTCGTAATAATCAATAGACAATTATTCTTGAGAAATTGTCAAAATACTATACCATTTTTCATTTTTACTTTAATCATTTTTACAATTATTTTTAAGAGAAAAAAACAAATTTATAACTATTGAGTTAATTAATCTAAGATGGGGTAGTAGGGTTTAGGAATGTAAAATTTAGGATTTTAATTAATTTAAAAAAAAATTACCTCTTAAAAATAATATTTATGAAAATATATTTTTAATGAAGGTAAAAATAAAATGTAATACAACAAAAGTGGTAAACTTAAAATTCTCCCATTATTCTCTCTCGTATTGTACAATTATTGTTTATAATATATAAACCGTATTTTTCATCATCAACAAGATCATAATACCCAGGCCCTGCCCTGGGCTAAAGCCCGTGAAACAAGGGCTTCAGGCGCCAGAGATTATATTAAATATAGGGGCGCCAATTTACAAAACATTATCTTAGTCTAGTGGTTTCTGAACTAGATCATATGACTTAAGGTCTCTATTTCGAAACTTCCCACCCTCTAATGTTTTCCTTTTCTTATACAATTTTTCATTTTCTGATGTTAATAACAAATAAATATCCTATTATTCTAAGAATCTTAGTTTCCTTTACTATACGTATCATATTTAATGTATGTTATTAGATAGAAAAAATTATTAAACAAAGCCTCTTTTTTTTTGCTTTATTAACAGAAGACAATTTATCTTCTTACTGATTTTTAATATTTCTTTTTCAGTTACTAGTTGCTCATCATGATTCATTGAGAATTGGTTTTCTATGTCAGAATAGTTGCATCTCCCATATAATTGTTTCTTTTTTATATAAGTTCTTGTAATTATAAAAACTTTTAAATCAAACAAACATAAATTTGTTATTGAACTCAAGAAAAAATAATTGATGTTAACGTGATTTTTATCATATTTTAGCTATATTTTATAGAACTAAATGTTTAACTATATTTTATAAAATTGCTATAGAACTCATATGTTTAGCTATATTTTATAAATTAATTTTGGGTAAAAATGCTATTACAACATAGAGCTAGAATTATAAAATGTTGTCAAATAACAGTAAAGATGCTGGAAATTTTTTAAATGATGGTTGCTATCTAAGCACTTATTGTTTGTTATTTGATAATTCCGATTAAAGTTATTCCTGCATAAATATTTTTTAAATATATTTTTTTAAATTAACTAAAGTTTAATTATGTTTCATAAGCGATTATTTACATTTTTGGATAACAATTTATATATTTATAATATTTGGTACATTTTTGTTATATAAATTTTTGGTAAGATTTGAGGGGCATCATTTTTTAAATCCGCTTTAGGCGTCACAAAAGTCCGGACCGGCCCTGATAATACCTGACACTTAATCTCCATCCTCGTCAAGTGTTGACTTCTAAAACTCAGTCATGACCCTTAATCTTCATCTTGTAGCGATAAAACAGCATATCTGCTTATTCGTTGAGACTTTATAACTCAACTTTTAGGTCGAACAATCATCATATTCTTCGGTATGTCGTTGAGCATTGTTTAATTAATATTTTTGGGTAACGTTGTAGTTATAATAATATATCCTCCGTATACCACCCAAAACAACATTAATAAGGTTTGCAATTTGGAAACTAACTTATATTAGTAATTAATATAATTTAATTATTTAATTAAATACTTTTAAAACTAAACCACTTAAAAATAGAAACCCTTGGCTTTGGCAACTCACCTAGTGGATGTAACTCAGATGTTTTTACCTCTTTTTCTCTTATTTTTCTAAATTTTATATTAAGTGCTGAATTACTTACTGAATAACTACCAATGAAAATGATTTTACAAAATTATTAGTTTTTTTTAGCTTATACTATTATTCCCTCATTCGGATGTGAGTATTTTTTTTACTGAAAAGTATTTTTTTTTCTTGCGTTATTAAGTTTTTCTTTTGCGTTATTAATTTACTAATCGTCATTAGCAAATAAAATCCTAGTCCTTGGTATTACTAAAACACTAAACAACGATTAATCAACGAAGTGTATTTTTCAATTCCTCTTTACATTTCTCATTGTCTAACTATTTTATTTGACAAACACAAAATAGAAGCAAAGGACTTTTTTGGCCTGTCACATTTATTGTCATATCATTGCATAGCAGTAAAGAGTAGATATTAAAAGCAGCTTTTTTAATGTGCGTGTGAGAATTTACTTTTCAATTTATTCTATTTACCATTTTGCTATATGCTAATTTCTTTTCATTTGTCATATCTTCGAAGGATAGCTGGCTATGTCACGAGTGTTTGTCCTGTGATGCATTGTCTACAATCTTTTCACGTTTTATGTAATTTGCCATATTGGTATATGTATAGATAGAGGCATCCATGTATGTAAAACTGTTATCCACAAGAGTTGTCTTGTCCCCATCAAAGTTAAGTTAACGGCCTAGAATCAACACTATCCTGTCTCCATTCATATTCTCTTCGAGCATGATGGTATAATTGCGTCTCATAATTGTTGCTCCTCTTCCTTGAATTTTTTGACAAAAATACATTAGTTTTTTTGGTAGCTTTGCATCAGGAAATTTGCTTGTGTGTGAAATGCTAGTAACCATTATAATTAACAGCACATCTTAAAATTCTTCTAGTCCAGTAGTTTGGTTAATAATTTCTTAATTTTTCTATAATAAAAGGTATGAATTTTAAGTTACAGAAAATGATATTATATAATATTAAAAGAAAAATATTTACAAGAAATCTTAGTAAGTTGAGAATATTTCCATCAAGCATAGTTTTCATATTACGGTTCATCATAGTCAGTCAAATGTAAATTCTCACAAATCATATAAAACTATTGGATATAGAGCCGTGTGTAATATTTTTCATCTGTAATAACATAATTATCTTTTTTTTTTCATCTAATAACATAATTATCTAAATATTTGTTTAAAAAACAGTACATCATGATAGAAGATATCTTCTGCAATGATATATGGAACTCTAGAAAACACAGAAGAACATGCAATGTTTTGTAAATAGTATAATATTATTATTTTTTTGTTTGGGAACTTAGTATAATATTATATTGATTTCATATATTTCAAAAAAAGAAAGACATATTTGTTAACTATGGTGCAATGATTATCATGATGTGCCGTTAACATATATATATATATGTATATATATATGTATATATCTTCTAACAGTGTTCCTTTTAGGTGTTTATTAGTATGAATTTATGAAACATCAGTAGCCATAGATACAATTCTCTATTAACAAGGTCAAAATGACTTATAAAAGTATTATTAATCGTTTTCACCTGATTTATTATTCAGTGTTATATACGACAATAAAGTAAAATGTGGATATCCCACTAATCGTTCCAAGGAAAACTTAGGTTTTTTCTTAAGTGTTAATAAGCATAAACATATCTTTTCCTATATATTATGTGTGTATCCATATTATGTATATGGCCTAATTAGATATTACCCATAAATAAAGTGGACCAACGACCAAAAGAGAAAGATATATCCTAACGCATTTTGTAATATTTTTCTTCACGGACATATTTGATTTTTCACGTCAACGACAAGTCAATCATCCAGATAATTTTCTTTTCTTTTTCCTTTCCTCCACCTGTTATTGAAAATATAAAAATATCTTTGTATCCACCATTATATTATATATAGAGTGGTCCTGAGTTTTATAGAAATCTCAAATTAGAGAAAAACAATAAGGTTGTTCTGAATATATTTTTTTAAATACTGTTTGCTTATAATTTAAATATAAAAATGAAAACTGAAAAAATTAAGTGTGATCTATATCTGAGCTGAAGCCGACTTTGACTATGTATTTGATCATTATTGTCTTTTTAAAACTTTGGTGATTAGTAGTACTCTCTATCCCACCATACACAATTGTATATCTCCGCAGTTTTGATTCCAACTTTATTTAAGAACTATATATAATCTATTGTCTCTTCTTCGCTAATGTTGGAATGTTTTTCTAGTACATTGTACCAAGTTATTGTGTATACATTGTGATTCCAACTTTATTTAAGAACTTAACCTTTTAACCAAAAAGCAATTGTACCAAGTTGAATTAATTTACTTCAACTCCAGGATACTTTGTGTATAAATTAAAAATTACGCCAGACATTACTAAAATCACTGTCAATCGATTCATAAACCTCTCTCAATATAGATATGACAATAAACATAAATTGGACCAGTTCAAATAGAACCTGATCAATTAATACGCTTTGTAGCCTGTATATAGTTAAAGTTTCATAAGGATTAGAGTACGAAGCATGGGTACACTATTTCATTTGTGAATTTTCTATCTGTTAAGCGCAAAACTCGGAGCTAAACATAGAACGGTGTAGGTGGAGTCAAAACCAAAACAAACTGAAGGTAAGTTATATCTTATAAATGTCAAGACCGTTGCCTTTTAACTTCAAGAATGTTTGACGGGTACGTGAAAACTATTTTTTTTTTCTTTTGTTCTTTATCCCGTTTAAGCTTATTTTGTGAGCATAACAATATGTCGGACACAACTTACGTTTCCTTATCCAACCGGTTAAATTAATGGCGTTTGTGTAAGTTGATATATGTTTTAGAAAAATCAAATCTAATATATTAAAACAGAAGTCACAACTTCACTTCATGTGTGATTTTTTAAAAAATGGACCTCCCTAAAAATCTATTAATTTTAAGACATATCATATATCACCCATCATTAACGACAAGCATCTTATGTGTTGACCAAAATAATATTCCTTTTCCTAAATACCGGTTTAAATTTAAATAAGACATTAACTTTTATATTTAATCTGACCAAGTCGGTTCACCCTACCAAACAAAATTATTTATCATGTTATTATGTTATATCAACCTGTATATATTCTCTTATTAATATTTACATAAACCATACATTATAAAATCCATTTAGGTCCAAATATAAAAAGATAATCAGTACATGATAACATGAGAGAAAATCAAAAGCATATTATGTTAATAAACCAAATAAATTTAAGTGAACATATAATACGTTAAAAATCGATTACAGTATACAAATATTCTAAAACATAACAGTATATATACAGTATTAGAGTGAACGGATGATAACATAGATCTTGAATGTGTGTACAATAACCTGATAATTGATTTGATTAACAATTTAACAATATAGTAATTTAATTAATGTACCTAAGACATTACTATTTCATTAAAATTTTAAAAGTTTAAGATATTGTACCCACCTTAACAATCATCCTAAAAGAACGTGATATATCATTTAAATTATATATATATATATTGATTAACTAATTAGTGATTTTTTCGTAAAGAAATATTGTATACAGAATGGATATTCCTAAAGGAATATTGATTCACGAAAATATATCATTATCTTATCATACTATAAAATCCTCATTTTGTTTCCATATTTTAAATTAAAAAAAATCTGAAAACATAAGTTCAATATAGATTTTTCATAACAACAAATATTCTCGCTTTTGATAAATATAAGAATCTTATCTATCAAAATAAAAGTCATAAAAAATATTATTTTTATTTCGACAATCCTTTAAAGACTTTTTTAAATGTATTTACTTAAGGCTAATAATATGAAAAATCAACTCATAATTATGTATTTTAAAATTCTAACAAATATGTTAAAAATATTATAACAGAATCTTAATTTTTTTTTAAATGTCTATTTTTTCATTAATTTTGTAATTAATAATAAAATATTATTATATATTAATATATATTCAGTTATTGTTTATAAAATCAACATAAAAATTTATACTATTTTATCTGATTTCTAACCATCTATTTTATTAAAAGAGAGTCATCACCTATTTCATGTGTGATTATTTTTATTTGGACCATTAGTAGGAAATTTTAATAAATGTATTTCACTAAAACTGATAATAAAATATTTGTAACTACTTTAATCATAATATATTTTTATTTAAATATAAATATGCATTCAAATTATAACAAATTTTTTGAATATATGATTAACGTTATAGTTATACTACAAAATTATATTAAAATTTATCAATAACTTAATATAATTTGGTGTTATATATTATCTAATTTTATAATAATATTTGCATGTATTATAATATTATTGGTCATGCGGTTTTGTTTTTATACTACAAAGCTATAGCTTATATAATAAAATTCACAATAACTTAATATAATTTGGTTTTATATATTATCTAACCTTATAATAATGTTTGTGTGGCTTATAAAATTATTGTGTTTAATAGTTATATAAACATTTAAATAGATACTAATATTACTAATGACATAAACCAAATATCTATGTATATAAAAATGAAAATAAATCCCGCGCGGTTGCGCGGATCAAAATCTAGTTATTTGTTAAAGTAGATACGATTACATTTAATATTTGCCGACTGCGTTATTTTGTATTAGGTGGCCGAACATTTTGCTCTATTGTATATTTAATACATATTACAGTAAAACTGACAATTATAACAATACTTATTGTATAAATATTGGAATTACGACACGAACTTGAATAATGTTGGAATGTTGGATGCTTCTGTTTGTATTATGCTTTTGCTGGAATATTATCCGATTCGTTGTGGACATATATCTCTTGAAATCTGGCTCATAACTTGCATGTGCGACGTAGGATATGTAACTTACATATGAATCTATCAATAAACTTATTCATAGCAAGCAAGAATTATTAAATATCATGTGGGAGTGTATAATACTCCCTCCGTTTCGTTTTACTTGTCGTTTTAGGCTTTTACACGCAGATTAAGAAACCATTTAATTTTACATATTTTCTATATAAAAACACAATTATCTATACACTTAACCACATTTCAACCAATAGAAAAATAGAATAACATATACAACTAATAAATTTTGCATTGAAAATATAAAACGACACTTATTTTGAAACAAAAAAATTTCTCTACAACGACAGCTAAATCGAAACGGAGGTAGTAACATTTGTCTTCAAATACAGTATACAGCTATTTTTAAAATTAACTCACATAATAATATATCCACGGCTGATTTTGGGTTAAACACACATACATCAATGATTTTAGAGAGACAGCAATATGGCTAATTGTCAAAATGGCAAAAACTCATGAAAAATCTCTTTGGTACATTGGTTTGAAAGATTCAATATAGCTTATAAGTAATGGGTTTAACTCTTAGTAAGAACATCAGTTCTCTAATTATGAGTAAGATGTTGAAATGTACTAGGCTGGCATTGGATATATCGTACAGGAAAATGGCTTGGTAACATAATATTATACGATTGTTGATGGCACTATATTAAAATTAATTTACATCTTAAAGGAGGTAAAAACTGAATTTTATATATAATTGAAATACTAAAGAGAGGATACTTAGTCCACTTCAATAGTTGATAAAAACAACAAACAAAAAAGCTTTAAAATAAAGTTTCCAAAGAACACAACAACATATACTTGCATACGATCATCTCAAGCTCTTCGAAATGGATGATTAGGTTGTGAGAACTTCATCTCAGTGTCCAGAGGAGCTGGATTACGACCATTTACGTTGCTCATAACTCTTCCATTAACTCCTAGAAAATCCAAAGTCAACCTATCAGAGCCGCCCATGCTAAGATTGTTACCAAAATGAAGGTCGAAAATGCTGCTACCGGACCGGTCTTGTTGATTTGTTGTCGTAGCTAGAGAGTTCATTAAACCATTAAGGTTCCCATTCTCATTATCTCCAAAGTCATTAACGACCGCACTTGACGAAGATGAAGAAGTTAACCCTCTTAGCAAAGCAGAAGGATCGTTGTTTTCAGCACCATCGGTGAAAAGAGAAGAAACATTTATCTGATCAGAGTTCTTGGTGTTGTGCTGAAAGTTTCCAAGGTTGAACAAGTTGTTGTTGTCACCTAGGCTGATCATACCGTTCTGGTTCATGAGACTTTGATCGTTGTGTGCCAACAATCCTTGGTTTGAAGAGCATTGCATGAGGAAATTGTTTGGGCCGGGGTAAGGGTTTGTGGGCTGAGTATTGAAGTCTTCAAACTTTTCTGAAGATGAACGGTTCAGATTGTAACCTGTAGCTAGAGGGGTAAAGCCAGTGTTTGAGTTGTTACCGAAATGATTGTGAGAGAGAGCAGAAGAAGCACCGCCGTAAAAGCAATGTCTACCACCACCTCCACCAGCGGCCGCCATTGCCGTGAAGCTCACGGTAGGGTTTCTTGCTGACTCTTGACTTAATGCATCACAGAATGCCCTGTGTGTAATGTAACTGTCTCTTCTGCAATATTAAGATAAAGGTCAATATTACAGTGTATGTTTATAAAAAATAAAAACAAAAATATTTTAGAAAATAAAAAGAAATATAAACCCTAGAAATGTAAAGTGTTCGTCAACTGCTCCTACTATATCATCACGTAGACCACAATATTCATTAATTAAGCAATTAAACCAACCCCTCTAATACATAAACACACATAAATAATTTAATTATTCTAGAGAGAAAAAAAATATTCTAGTGAGAGAGAGAAGTGGGGTGAGACCCACAAGAAGAGGAGTTACATGGAAAGAGGAACCTGCAAAGGTGAAGAAGAAAACAAAAGTGGGAATGCATGGAAACAAATCCAATTCACATGTGACCAAATTTAGCATCTTTTATTTTTCTCCTTTCATCCTCACTGTCTTCCTCACTTACTCTACTCATTAGCAACCAACCAAATAAATTGATAGATCCTATGTGCTATATGCGTATGTGTTCATGTCCCTATGTATGATATATGATATTCTGACCATTAATATAGATGATATCTATACGCGTAGATTTCAGTCACAAGTCAATATATATATATATATATATATATATGAGGGTACTACACTCATGCATAATCATTAGTTAAACTATTAATATTCACTGACCGACATGTTTTTAACTGAAATTTCAAGCAGGAACCTTATAAATAAGAGCCGACATGTAAACTCGAAGTAGAAAATGCTTCTAGTTTCGAACAACAAAATGATGACCACTATAGACAATAAGATCTATATATGGACTAACCAACACGTTTTTATAAAGATTATTAACATATATATGTTCTTTCCACACTATGGTATTAATTGATTTTCATTTCATATGATATATAATATGAACAAAATTATTGAATAGAACCAAGAAAGATAGTTTACCTAGAGAAGATGGTACCACAGTCACATCGATACTCTTTGGTACCACAAATTTTAGAGTGAGCTTTCCAATCAGATTGAACAGCGTAACGCTTAGAGCATTTCTCGCAGTTCCACTTCTTCTCACCGTGCTTCCGGTAATAATGCTTCTTTATTCCGGTAAGGTCTCCGAGAGCACGTGACGGTTCATGGTGGACGCACGTTGGCTCTGGACAAATGTACACCTTCCTCCTCACTTCTTTGTTCGACTTTTGTTTCAGCTTCCATGGAAGGTTGTGTCCTCTCCTGTGAAGCTGTAGATTCTGTTCTCTTTGAAACCCTTTGTTGCACACTTCACATAGGAATCTGTTGGTCGCCATGATCGTCTTTGGAGATAACGCTATCACTTCAGCATCTGGATCTGTTCAATCAAAAGAAAAAATATTGATCACCTTAACAAAAACCATTACTCAAGAGACAATATTATATAAGAATATTTATCTTGTAAAAATTGTTGAATATAGTACAAGAATTTCTAAATAATATATAATCTAGTCAGATCGAATGATTATAATTACAATACTTAATTATCAAGAGTGATAACAAAGAAAAGTGAATTAAAATTTAGGGTTCTTATTTTTTTGTATTTCCTACCAAAAGGAAAAGTCTTCACTGAGGCTTATTGATTCTTTTTTTGGACTTTGAACACACACTTATGTGTTTGTGTATAACAATAAATATAAATAAGAGGTACTCACATGAGTGTCCAGGTTGGTTTCTTGGTTTTTTGGGTGGTGGTGGTGGAGCAACGGAGTTGGGTTGTTGGATCATCGTCATCACCGTCTCTTCACGGCTAAAGTTGTTAGCTCCGGTGGCGGCGCTGGGGAGGAGGAAAGACTGAGTGGAGGATGATGATGAAATTGTGTTGTTGTAAGACATCTTCTCAGGTTATACTTTTGCTTAATCTACAAAGATCCATTAAAAAAATAATTTAAAAATGAGAGAGAAGATAGAAATGAAATATGATTCAGAAGAAAACGAAAGTAAAGAATTAGAACAGGAAGAAGCCATAGAGATTGACGACATGAAAATAAAAGAAAAATTATATCACTAGAAGACATTCACGAGAACTTATAGAACAAATATAAATCCAAAGAGTTAGACTTAATTTGTAATTTTTGAAAGAAGACATAGTATAAGTTGTTTTTATTGTAACTAAGTTTTGAGATGCAGAGAAAGAAACCAAGAAGAAAAAAGTCAATAAAAAGCTAAAACTCAGAGACAAAGAAAGAAACCAAGTAGATGATGATAATGTTAGCAGATGAAGAAGAAGCCACAGGCAATAGGCAAATATATATAATAAATATACAAATACACACACCTTAAAGAAAAAAGCCCTATCACTTTCTTTATCTCTTGATTTGTTGCTCTGTTTTTTTTTAATAATTGGGACTGAGTGCCTTGTAAAATCTCATTATATATAGCTAAAGTCTATTAATACTAAAGAAAAATTTAATGTTTTGTAAAAAAATCTATTAAAATTTGGTACGTTTCTTTTCTGTAACGTACGAGTATTGGTTGAAAGATTGTTTATTGGTTAAGTTGAGTCATCATGATTTAACCATAGTTAATTCACTTTTATAATGTTTTAAAAGATGCTCCTCTTCATTTATTATCTAATTTAATATTCACTTATATGATTTTTTGTTATAAAGTATTTATATATAAAAGATTCAGTGTTTGATTTTCATAATATTGATATGTAAAATAATTTTCCTTTTGTATTGTACCATAAATTCACTCTAAAATAGATTTTGAACTAATTTTAGACTTTATTTTTAAAAAATTGGTATATTGTTATTTTTGAACCTTTTCAAAAGAATGAGGAAGATTAGAGTTTGTGTGTCATTGTAAAACAGTGAAATGTGGGCACATGCAGGTGTGGTGAGGGGGCACCTCACTCGTTCCCGTGTCTCTCTTATGGCTTTAACAAAGCCTTGGTCATTTCTCTTCATTTAACTCATATTGGTATTAACTCAATTATTAATATTTTATATTTATGACCCTTTTCATTGTAACCATTAATTTCCCATTAATTACAATTGTTTATTTATAAAACGTTAAACTAGTGAAAGTAACTATATTTAACATTTAATTAGAGACAACTAGTGAATTTTATATTAAGATGACTCTAACTCTTAATCAGACACGTGTGCTCCAGTGTATGCCCATATTATTATGTATTAACTCAAAGTCAATGTTTTGGACTCTCTACTAAAAAGGTGAAAATCAATTAATATGTTAATGAATACAAATATACAATAAATATTTGTAACTAACTCATTGTAATTTTCTCTTTTCTTTTGTGTTTGCTAGCTGACTAATTCATTGCAATTTCTTATTTTCCAAATTTGGTTTTATTATAATACTTTGTTTTTTCTTCATTTTCTCATAATTTTTAAAATGCCACTTGTTGATGTAACCGCTATTTCTTATGATTATGAAGCGTAGAATTCACGAGCTACAATGCGCTCTGTCTGACCTAGCTTTACAATTCAGTTTCGTGGTGTTCGTGGTCTAAAATAAGCATAGTGACAGTTTCAATTTTGAATTTGTTAAAGGGAAAAAGTAAAGACTAAAATCTGATATAAGCATCGTAATAGTGACCATTTAATCTTAGAATCATTAGTCCATCTAAGTTATAGAGATTTAAATGATTATTGAATCTATCAATAGCATCATAGTGACCATTTTTAGTCTAAGTTTTTAATCCAGCTAATTTAATTAAGAGCTTTGAAAGATGGTTGAATCTTATGTAATCATCATAAGTCGAAAAATCATTAATCCACTGAACTAATAAATATTTTAAAGTTTATTAATTTAACAATGGTCTCTAAAACCTCTTAACACAGCATCGTAGATAGTGTTATAGATATGATATTTGTCATTCCCATATGTAGCAGAGATCATGGAATTGGCAACGCCAGATTGCTCCAAGGTTACGTTAGATCCATACTCCAACGTCTTTGATTCACCTGGAATCGCCTGTGTTAGCTTACGTGGCTTCGTCCTCTCTGATTCCTCAAGCTGAGAATAGCAAAAAGACCAGAGAAGCTACAACGGTGACAATAACAAGATCTTAGAAAATAGAAGACAAGAACTAATGTTGTTTCTTGAGATTTTCAGACCTGAATTGTATCGGTTTTGAGGAAGTTCCTCTAGAGTCTTTGTCCGTTTGGTAAGCGGATTCCAACTGTGCATTGAAGGCTGCGGTCACGTCCCTTTGGTTCTTCAGGCAGAGGTGGGAATGTGTAACTACTTTAACTGCTACTTCTTCAGGCGTTATTGGTGATTTATCATCTGAAGACTCTTTCATGTCGTTGTCTTCCAAGGAAGCAGCTAGTGCTCGTTGTTATCTCTGCTAGATCCTAAGTAATGACAATAAGTGAGGGTGAATAAAGAGACTAACCCATGATACATTGAGTCACCATAAAGAGTCTCCCTCACAACATGCAAAAAAGCATGCAGTTCGTTTACTAGATGTTTTATCCTTTCATTTCATGTATCTACAACCGCCCTACAGAAAAAACATCAAACCAAAATAAGTAATTCTTTAAAATAAACGAATAAAAACATCATCGTACCCGAATTGTGCAGCCGTGGGAGTTTGTTCTCTAGAGGGAAGCATACCACATTCGCCTCCGACGTAAAAAAGCTGAATAGCTTTGTGACATTGAGCCGTCGTCTCCTGGCTATTATCAAACACTATTCCAACAAAGAAGAGCACTAATTTGAGTTTGATTTGTTCGTTTGAAGTCGAGGAAGATGCATTGGTGTGGCTTCCTAATGAGTTTCTCCAGCAACAACAAAAAAAGTTTAGTAAAATCAATCTATTTGCTCTTGTTTAAAAGATTTCTTCTGATCCAATTTTATTCTTTGGCACAAAATAGCTCAGAATCTATCCAAACCTACCTGCATAAACGACTTGTTGAGAACACCCATAGAGAACTTCTCTTTAAGAAAACCAAGTCAAAGCACCTTGCCTTTGAATTCCCTCAACATACACTTTGCTAGTGTCATCAGCATGTTGTGAGGATGTTTAAGAAGAGAATGTTGATTTTATAAAAAATGAGATTATCCTACTATTGTAAAAACCCATTGGAAACAAGCTTACCATATACCAAAGAACCTTATCATGAATTGACTTAACCTCCATTGTTAATCTAAACCGCTCACCATTTTTGGCTCTATCCTCATATACAATTTTGGTCTGAACACCTTATATTATTATTTGGTCATCAAGACACAAAACATAAAACATGTAAACACCCAAATTTAAAATCTTTTGAAAAAAACAAAAGTTAGAAGTTTACCTCTCCTCTTAGATAATGCATGAAATGGAGACAGACAATGACTCCACAAGTGTGGTACCGATAGATGTCTTGCTCTCTACATGTTGATCAGATGGTTGAACTAATGAGTTACACTTGTAGATTAATCAAAGAAAATTACATAAGTCTTTCAATTCATCCACTGAAGTAGCACTTACCAGATAAGAGTATAGCTCCTTTTAAATTTGGTTCGGAATTTGGGCATAGAAAATCGCTAAGATTTTTTTATTATATATTTTGTTTCAATATTATTATAGAAGTCTCGAATGCTATTGTTCTTATTATATAGAGATGACACTTTTATTCTAACTACTAATGTAAGAAAATAGAATTCCTCTATAATAGAGGAAATATAACATTTTTTTCTATAAAGAAATACATTGAAGTAAAAACAAAGATAGATTGTAGTCACATGTGCATTATTCCAATATGTCTTTCATGATCTATTTTACTACACAAGTGCATTATTACAAAATGTCCTTCATGGTCTATTTAGACTAAAAGTTGTCCTCACATCCAATACAAAGTCTAACTCAATAACATATATTTAATTAATTTTTTTTTTGAAAAAGTTAGAAATTACTTTTACATGTTAAAAAAATTGGAATATTTGTATATATTATTGAATATATACTTTGGAAAAGATGAAAATTCACTACAACGATTGAAAAATATATTGCTGACAAAAAAAAAATTGAAAATATATCAACAGACCAATGATTAGGTTAAGTGTTCTTTTTCCTCTTACCGTGGAAGATTTAATAGTTATTTGTATGGCTCTACATCCAATTCTTTATATGAAACATAGTTGTGGCTGTATAGTCATACTAGAGTAAAATATTTGAGAAAAATAAATTTTAGCTAAATATAATTAATTTAAAATAAAACTAATCATGATATAATCATTTTAGTTGGCGGAGAGAAATGAAATTTCTGTAATAGATTTGTAAAATAAGATATTCCTCTTTTTCATATAAGAATAAAAGTTTTACTCTCCATCCTTCTATTTATTTTTCTCTCATTATCTTTACTTTTAATTATTCCAAATTTATCTAATTTTACCGATCACACTCGTATTGAATTGTGTGCATGATTGAATGTAAAATCATTAGTTAATCATTCTTTTTTTAGTTTATCATTCTATTATACGAAAAAATAATTGTTACAATGTTTTAACAACTTCGTTATTTTACTATAGAAGAATTTTAATTTACCACAAATTTTATATCACTTTTTAAATTTATTTTCGTTAAATAATCATTTTATATTCAAAATTTAAGGTGAAAAGACTATACTATTTTTTCTCTACATCATTCATAAATGTTTAAATAATCATTTATAAACATTTATACAATTTTATAAACTCTACCTCATCTCTTAAATACTAACTCTAAACAATAATTCACTTATGTTTTGATATTAAGATAAGGATTTTTTTTTTCAATATAAGTATTAATAATTTGTGTTTCTCTTTTTGTGTTTGAATTTTGCATTATAAGAGTTAGAAGTTTTCCTTAATGTACTACTAAAACAGCTAAACGTAAATGCAAATTAAAAAAAAACAATTGCATAATACCACTTATTTATTCATTTCTCGTAGTTCAACTAATTCTCAAATATGTAAAATTTTAAATATATCATCAATAGGTAGGAGGTCCAAGGTATGCCGTGAAGGTTGGTCGGAGAGATTCCACCAATGCGTTTGAAGCTATTGTGGGCGACCTCCCCAGTTTCAGGGCAAGCCTAGACGACCTCAATGATCTCTTCCTTCGAAAAGGTCTCAACACTAGAGACCTTGTCGATCTCTCAGGTCAGTCCAATAAAAAAACACCTTTAGTCGCTTATTTATTGTCAATTTTTCTCTTCAAGAGATTGCTTATGACACACGTAAACCCTGTATTTACAGGAGCTCATACCTTAGGGCAAGCTACATGCATAACGTTTAAGGAAAGGCTTTACGACAACTCGAGCCACATTGACGAAGGATTCGCTAGCACACGTAAGCGTCGTTGTCCGTTCAACGGTGGGGATACAAATCTAGCACCTCTAGATCAAGTAACATCAAACTCATTGGACAATAACTACTACAGAAACTTGATGCAGAAGAAAGGACTTTTGGTGGGCGATCAAGTTCTATTCGAACCGGGGCTTCTACGGACAGTACTGTGTCAGAATATAGCAAAAACCTTCTCGATTCGCATCTGAATTTGCAGCTGCAATGATTAAGATGGGAGATATTCAGACACTCACTGGCTCAACTGGACAAATCCGTGCACTGCTGATAAAGAGATATCATTACTCTTCTCCAAGAAAGTTTCAAGATTTTAAGTTCATGTTGTTAATTTTGCATTTACCCATTTAATTTGGTTCATTGATGGAATTGTATGTAAACTAATTCCTGCATTAATTCGCTTATTATTTGAATATCATTGGAATAATAACAATTTGTAAACACAAAGATATATTTTTCTTTACTTTTTTATACTATCACAAAAAGGTAATCTGAATGAATGGATGTAACTAACTTCATAACATCCAAGAACTGAAACATTCTACTACACCATTTACAGAGAAGTAAACAGTCCATAATGCAACATTGTGGTAACTGTGTAACATGGTCCTTGATGCCCGTAAAGATTAAAACCTGAACACTTGATGAAGGAAAGCAACAACAACTACAAACGATAAACCATACCCAAGAGCAACTCCATATGAAAAATCTAAGCCAATGTCATTCTCATGACTGGTTCTTGCTCGTTTTCGTCTAGTGTATCTGCTTGACAACCAGTCCAGTCGTAACCACAAATATGGTTTCCCTCGTAGCTCGAGTTTGGAAACGTTGGAAACTGGCCCACCAGAAGGGATTCTCCCGAGAGACTATTGTTTGCAACACTGAACTTAGACATGAATGTTAGATTCTGCAGAGATGTGGGGATTGAACCGGAAATCCGGTTATTGGACAAATCAAGAACTTCCAAGCTTGTCATTCCTGAAAGCGAGCTAGGGATCTGTCCTGATAACCTGTTGGCATTCAGTTTAAATACATGGAGGTTCTTCAAGTTTCCAAAATCCTCCCAAATGGGTCCAGAAAGATTGTTTTGGCTGAGTTCAAGCGTGGTGGCAGCCTAACAAAATGTTTGTACTGCAGAGATCTTGCATCCTTACTCCTTTTATAGAAGATTGGGAGATCTAGAGGCGGCTCCTCAGCCGAAGTATTTTGGGTATTGAGACTTTGCAGCCTTGTCAAACTCTTTGGGATCTCTCCTGTAAACGAGTTTTTCGACAAATCCAAGTAGAAAAGACTGGCGAAACCACCCATCCAATATGGTATAGCTCCAGTTAAACTGTTCCATGAGAGATCCAACAGCTCTAGCTTGGTGCTCTTGCTCAACCATCTTGGTATTGAACCAGTAAGCCTACAATTCGCTACAAACAAGTACCTTGAGCTTCTTGAAACCAAGACTCGGATCATCATCAGGCAACATCTCTCCGCGGAAATTCAAAGTGAGAACAAGAGTTGTCAAGTTCTTGCAATGCTTAAGGATGTGAAGCGTCGATGAAATGTTCACAAGACTGCAATTAGAGAGAGATAGATAAGACAAGGTATGGAAGTTCTTGAAGCTCTCAGGGACCTGCCCATCAAAGTGGTTCCGTCCTAGACTAACGTAACTCAGCTGTCTGCAAGATGGTAGATGTTCAGGCAAAGAGGTATTGAACTATTAGACCCAGAATCAAGTGAGGCCAAGTTAGTCATCACAGTACAGTTCAGATACAAAGGACCAGTCAATGAGTTGTTCCCCAAGTTCAACAATCTCAATGTTTTTGAATTTCTCAACGACTTGGGGATCCCTCCTGTAAACCTATTAGACTTAGCAATTACATACTCTAGCTTTGGCAGTTTCTTGAACACATCAGGGATCTCACCGGAGAATCTATTCGATGAGATATCTAAATGAACAAGGCTGGAGAGATTACCAAGTGCAGGACTAAGTGAACCAGAGAGACCATTCTCTTGAATCTCCAAAAGACTCAACCTTTGAAGGTGAAAGAGATCCTCAGGTATGTTACCAGTGAGGTCATTCCCGCTAAGTAAGAGATGTTCAAGGAGAGAGCATCTCTCAAACCCAGATGGAAACTCTCCGGAGAATCCGTTGGACTCGAGTCTGATCAGCTTAAGCTTGGTGGAGTTGTGGCAGACATGAACCGGAAGCGAACTGTTCAACTTGTTTGAGGAAAGACTGAGACTTGTAAGTGAAGGAAGATTCAACATCTCAGGGACTAAGCCATGGAATTGGTTAGAGCTCAAATCTAGAGTTTCTAAGTTTTTGAGATTGAAAACTGAAGAAGGGATGGAGCCTAGGATGAAGTTGCGGGAGAGATTAAGAACTCTAAGGTGATGCAGACGTCCAAGAGATTCAGACAACTTACCGGACAGTCTTTTGCTCACAAGCTTCAGCTTGGTGACTCTCACAGTATTGTAAGAAGAAGAGTTACATGTGATCCCTTCCCATCGACAGCAATCTCTTGTAGAGTTGAAGTCCCCAACTCTCCGGCTTGGGGTCGAGCTGGTTGATGAAGTCACGCAAGGCCCTCGAGGTCACGTGGATGGCAACGTGAGGCTTTGAGAGCTTGATGATGAGTAGAAGAAGCAGAGCTCTACAACAGCAAGTACGACCATCACCAACGACCAGTAATGGTGAAGAAGGAGACCCATGTCCGCAAAAGGAAGAGAGAAAGTGAATATGATTTTTAAAATAGAAACTTTGATGTAACTTTTAACAAATCTATGAGGAGCAGAAAGAGAGACATATTTGTGAAGGAAGATGATGGTTGACTATTGACTGCCAGAGTTCTTTTCAGTTGACTGATAATTATTAAATCTTTGTTTCAACCGAAATCATGTATTTATTTTCCGGTTCAATTTATGAACCGGACTCTATACAGTCTGGATTGTTGGTTAACTCTATCATTTTAGACCAAACTAGTTAAAAACAAGAGAGGCTGCTCACTACTTAACTAAATTTGATTTAATTTAATCTATAATTAAACATGGACAATTCTTTCGTATAGTCATGTTTAAGTTTTTATCCAAAGTAACTTTAAACAAAAATGATCAAAATAATTTTTTTATTTTAAGAATTTTAATATTATTTTTATTTTTTGTAATTTTAAATTTTATTTCTAAAACCATATTTTATCAATGTAGATTAGTTAACCATAAGAATATAAATATATATATTTATATTTTTTAATAAAATTATTTTTATTATTTTTATTTTAAATAAATATATATATTATTTATTTTAAAGTATTTTTCGTTAAACAATTATCATATTTAAATTATTATTATTGAAATTTAAATGAAATTTTAATTTTATCGCAAATTTAATAAAATATCATAATTACACTTTATCCATTATATTAAATTTTATTATATAAATATAGAAAATATAAAATAATTTCATAAATAGATTAATACATGTCGTGTCTCCAAGAAAAAAAATATTTATATTATAAACCCAAATTGTCTTTTTTGTCTCCTTTACTTTAGGGTTCTTAAGCTCTCTCTCTCCTCTTCTTAATTTCCCAGAAAAAAATCCTATATAATGAAGAATTAATAGATTGTCTCTCTCTGGATACGATTCCAAGTAGACAATTTCTCCCAAAGGAAAAATAAAATCTGATCTTTGGTTGAAGCAAATGGAGGGAATACAGAATCATGTATCTCGCAGTGTGGAAGAGGTCTTTAGCGACTTTAGGGGTCGAAGAGCTGCTCTCCTCAAGGCTCTCTCTACAGGTTGTCACTTCCCTTCTCTCTCTCTAGAATCTCTGTTTTTATCTTTTGTATAGATTTGAGAGTTTTTGTGCGCATGTTGTTCAATTGGGTTCTTCTTCATTCCTGAGGATAAAGTTTGCTCATTTATTTTGTGGGTATTTCGATTTTCCTTATGCAGATGTACGCAAGTTTTACCTTGAGTGTGACCCTGGTGAGTTATTTCATCACCCTCTCTGGTTGTTGTTAACAAGTGTTGTTATAGTAGTTGAGATTATATGCTTTCAGTGGAAGAATCACCTCCTGGTATTGAATTAGGGAAGTATCTGTGATGTTATGTCCATTTTCTTTTGCTTCATGAGTTTGTTTGTTCACTGGCCTGTTGTTTCTTTTATTTATTTTTAGTTTTGTTTTGTTTCTGTTATGTTAGTATACAGTTTTGTCAGGGTTCTAGTTCTTGTCTTCTCTGGCCGTAGTTTTATCTTTCATTATTTTCCATCTCAGAGTAGGTTTAGTTGTGTTTGCTACTAAGATGAAGTTAGTGCTCTGTGTTGGTTCTCTTCTTATGCAGACAAGGTAAACTTGTGTTGTGTCTAAATGTTTGTGAGTTTTTGAACAGCAAAATAGAGAGACTCTAAGTGGTTGTGTCCAAAGGAAAACTTGTGTCTAAATGTTTTTGAATAGCAAATAGAGACTCTAAATATTTGTGAGTTGCTTCATGTTTGTACTTGGATGAAGTTAGTGCTCTGCGCGGTTTCTCTTTTGGGTAATTCTGTTTTTGACTTGTGCAGACAAGGAAAACTTGTGTCTTTATGGACTTCCAAATGAGAACATGGGGAGGTGAATCTTCTGTCGATGAGGTTCCTCCTGAGCTCCCTGAGCCATCTCTAGGCATTAACTTTGCAAGGGACGGGATGCCAGAAAAAGACTGGATATCTTTGGTTGCTGTTCACAGTGACTCATGGCTCATCTCTGTTGCCTTCTTACTTTGGCGCACGTTTCGGATTTGGGAAGAATGAGAGGTAAGGTTCCTTCTCTGCTCAGTGTTCCATGTTCTTTTTTACGTGTTTGTTAAAGCTACAGTGACCATTATTGTAGCTGCAGTGTTCTAGAAGAGTGTTTGTTTCCTGATACTATACAGTCAAACAATTTATAGCTCTCCTGCCTCTTAAGTTAATTAAATTTGTTTCAGGAAGAGGCTCTTCCAGATGATAAATGATCTCCCAACCATTTTTGAGGTTATAACTGGCAATGCACAAAGCAATCAAGGATCAATCTCCTAAACCACAACAGTAGCGCGAACCAAGTGCTAGTTCGGTGTCAAGGTATGTATAAACGTTCTGTTTTCGCACCAATCTTCCATTTTTTTTCTTTTTCTCGAGTCTATCTATCTCTGCTAAGTTCTCTCTCAGCGCAGCACTCAGACAATCTGAATCTCAGACTAAGGCTTCATAAGATGTCCTCCACCACCAAGAGAAGATGATGAGAGCTGGCAGATGATGAGAAGATGATGACAAGGTGCGGTTGTGGTGCGTGTGGAGACACGCATGATGATTTCTGGATATGTTGCGATGCTTGTGAGAAATGGTTCATGGAAAATGCAAGTGAGATAACACCTGCATAAGGCTGAGCACATCAACACTTACAA
>CAJHQP010002113.1:0-93384 GCA_905132765.1 Moricandia arvensis
GGGTTATTACAGTGCTTGTATGGTCTGCTACATCTGCTGCATCTGCTGCTGCATATGTTGCATTGTAGCATCTAGTTGCTCTGGATTGCCATAATCGCCCATTGTAGCGTGAGTCGGCCTTTGTTGTTGTTGGTTTGTTCTTTTTAACCTTGCTAGCTCTATGTTGTTGATTGTTACTAGTTCTCCTTGTGCGTTTATCTGAGTATGCTTATATGTCATGCACCTGGAACATTAGTTGCAACAAAGAAGACAGAGAAAGTTAGAGGTCTTAGAATAAATATGAAATTGATAAATAAATGTACAAAGCTGGTCCCCATCGCAACGGTGCCAAAACTTGATACACTAAAATTTAATCTTTGCTACTGTCAAGTCAACAATGTTGTTGTAATACTTTTAGATTCAATTCCAGAGGACCAGTTTACACTTTATCCTTGTAGATTTAATATCAAGCTAAAAAATTATAGTGGGTTTAGACTAAAGAAAACGTAGCAAGCATGTAACATGTTGTTTTAGGGTTTACAGATGATAAAAGAGCTAGCCTAGGGTCACTTCATCGGGTGTTAACATAGTGTACCAAACAATTATTCAAGCTCGGTTGGGAACAGTAAAGAGGTCAGATTTCTAAAGATAGAACAACCCACTCTCGTGAAACTGCTCCTTTTTCTGATCGATCTTGATGCCTAAGCTCTCGCTTGGATCAAGGCCCAACAGCAAACATTAGGGTTCAGATCTAATTAGTTCACAAGGTACCCTAATATCTACTTTCGTTGATTAGGGATACATCGCTCGTTCATAGCAGATTTAGCAACCTAGTTCGCGGTTAATGACAAGGCTAACTTAAGTTCAAACATTAAGTGATCAGGTTAATGTAGGCAGTAAGAAAAGCTATGAATGAAGACATTAGATTAATGCTTATCTATGTTCAGTTTGCTAATCAAACCTTAGAACCCTAGACTAACAAGCTGACTACTCAGCCATGACACAAGTAAACATAGAGATGAATTCTGAATAATACATGATGCAATAAAATAGAGTAAAAGATAGGGTTCAATATAATCTTCTCTAAGCGAGATATAATGAGCCGTCTCCCTTACAAAGTAACAACTCAAAATCAAAATCCGGTTTCTTGCAGAAAACTAGCGTAAGTCATAAAGAAGAATGGAGGAAGCCCTTATATAGAGGTGCCGCCAACTCAGGATCAAAAAGGAGGAAAAGTAGGGTAAAATCCCGAGAGTATCCTGGTTTCCTTAATTATCGAGAACAGCCTTGGGGCTGCTTCGCTCTGCTCTGGAGCACCCCTCAGATTATTATGTTCTGTTTAAGCGCAGGAAAAATCCAATTTGTATTCCTTTCTTTATGTGTCTCTCCTAGAGTCTCTGTTTTACCTACTTCAGACCTGTAATAACTCGATTAAGACCTGAAAACACTTTAGAAAACATATGCACAATGTCTCAAAAATACAACATATCAGATCTCTCTTCAGTAATGATCACACAACAAGCAGATAGGAAACAAAGTACAACCACGTCTTGAACTCAAATCAAATATTAGAATTAGCCTACTAACACCCTATGCTCAAAATATTTAATACTAGCTTCCACTGTATCTCCAATTTTAAACAAGCCTTAAGTTCAGGTTTATTCAGTTCACAAGGTGCAGTAACATCAACTTTCATTGGTTATATAAACCTTGCTCATCAACTGATATTTCGGGAATTCAAACAACATTTTCGGCGTGATTAAATTTCTAGAATCAGAGGCTAGGTGATCAGACAAGTCTCAGCCTTAAAAAGATCAGTAAACAATGATCCAAACATAAATCCTTATTCAAACAGTTTTATTGATCAATACATTGAGAAATCCCCTACGAGAACCCCTTAACCCAACTAGAAGACTACTCACTCATAATCAAACAATAACAAAACGAAATCAGAGAAGAAAACATCATATTATTGTATTGAAATAGGGAAAGTGTTCAGAAGATCTTCTCCAAACGAGTACAAGAAGAATCCTCTTCCAAAATTTTACTAAAGTGATCCAGGTGTTACAAATCTCTCAAATCTCTCACTAGCACTCTCTATGGCCATCAAGAACAAGAACATATGAAAAATTATAGAGAGAAACCTTAGGTTTTTAGGTCCTTAAAAACGCATCTCTTCATAAATATGGAAAGTTGCACTCGGATGGCAAGGATTAGGCAATCCATGGTACACGGAGTGGGCGCTTGTAACACCCCCCAAACCGTCCTAGACATATGGTCGAGCCACCGGGCAACAATCAAACAAGAACATGACCGATTGACTAACCAACGCCCAGGGTTAGAGATGAGCCAACCGGCCAGCCAACAATCAAACAAGAACATGACTGACCGTCCAACCCAACACCATGGTCCGGAAGCACTACGTTATGGGCTAGGGACGATCCGGTCAAAGTAATAGAACTTACTCCGCAACTTAGACCAATTCATCCACTAACTCGTCCTGCTAATTCAAGGCCTAAGGCTTTGCAACCCGTACCAAGAGTTAACGGTTCTGTTAGATCAAAGCCTAAGGCTTTTCAACCCGTACCAAGACCTAACGTTGTGTTAGACCGGACTAGTCAAATATCAGAGTACTCATGATGTGTATATAAAACACTTCCTTTATTAATTTAAGAAATATCCATACATTGAAATAATTCAAGACTGGACCCGACCTAATGCCAAATCGAGTCAACTAAACACAAATCAAAATACAGTATACAAAAGGCTTGAAATCTACTCTGGCGGTCCTCATCCAACACCAAGATATCCGATCATCCTTACTAAAGCTACCTGAAGAAAGGACAACGGAATTGGGTGAGTAACCTAATGTTACTCAGTGAGCTGGCGGCCTCTACCCGCAACCTATAAACTAACCCAAACAACCTAAAATAACAATCAATCTAGCCCTAGCAAGAAATCAAAGCTAAATCTAAACAAGCAATCACAATTCACTATCTAATCAAACCGTTACTAAGTTAGATTTGGCCTCCTGCCCTGATCTAACTTCAAGTAACGGGAACCTGCATGAAAACAAGTCAACAACCAATCCCTAGTTAACCATATATACGCCTGAGTTCAATACTCATGCAGTGTTAGACACTTAGACTATACAAGTATCATTAATCGGTCGACCAACAATCAGACAAGAACATGATCGACCAATCAATGATACCGCATAGGTTTTAATATCCACCACCCTTCATAAGCAATCACTCAAACAATATAACAGTCAACTTTGGGTCTACACTAACCAAAGAGACACCAATCCTAATCCGGTACCAAACCCGGAATTAGATCTCAATGTTAGAAACCTGCAAGGAAATCAATCACCAAACACAACCACAATAATAATATTCCAACTAACTACGACTCGATCTAAATCGTAACACCGTATTTCGGTGTTACATTTACCCTAGGGTTCCATATCCCTATACTAGACACAACACTCTAACTCGATACTCTAACTTGGGACCTGGTGACTTCGTGTTCCTCCTCTACATCGGCAATATCCTATCTCTCTAACACAAAGGCTAGAAGATGGAACTTTCAACCAACCGCGGCCCACAGTCATTCAGGTCACCGCGCGACAGCCCACAATCATTCGGGTCACTACTGGACGTTACACCATCGTGTCAGCCGTAGGCCATGAATCCGTCTCCCAGAGTCTTCACGATCCAACAAATAAGGGGTTTCCTTAAACCAGCTGGGTACGAGGTCGAGGAAACACTAGCCACCCCTAAACATGCCTAGAATGGGAGGTTTTCGCACACACTATATGGCACACACTCAACACAAACAAAATCAAGAACCTAACCTAAGGATAAAGTTCCAGATCCTAGCTAGACTAACCTCTATAACACTAACCCATAGTACTAGTAGTCCGGCTTATATGGCCTAAGACCCTTAGTACTAACATATAATAAACTAAACAACAATATCATAACTAAATAAATCAACCAGTTAGTCACTCCTTTACCAAGAGTTGACTAACCTCAATCAACAAGATTAATTAAACAAGCAAGCATTTAACTAATCTAACATGCAATCAACTCAATCAAACTGTTACCCAGATAGTTCAGCATCCTGCTACAAAACTATCTTTAAAGATAACGAGAACCTACACTCAACTATATCAACATGCAAGAATAGCAAACATGATGCATCCTAGCACTAGTTCTAGTCAGGTTATTAACTCAGTCTTAATTTCATTTCATCTCAGCTTAGCCCGTGCTAAACTGAGTCCGGTTTATAAATAAAATAACCCTAAGGACTCTACCATGCAATAACGTGAGAATTATACTCTTTATGCAACTCAATCTATCCTAAGTTCCAAGTGGAACTCAAATATAACTCTAAGTTATCCTAAATTCCAAGTGGAATTCAAAAAAACCAACTCACTAACCTAAATTCCAAACGGAATTCAAACTTCACAGTGTTCTATGTCGATAAGCTGTTGGTTGATTGGAGAGGACTTTGCTAAAACCCATTGCTGACGTCTTGAATGGACTGGAATGGACTGACCTTGACTTGGACAGAACCTTGGCTTTATCATGAAGAAACTGACTTGGACTGATCTGGACTCGGACAAAACTTTTTTTAGTTTTTGGATAGTTCTTCGGACTTCCCGGTAGAGTATCGAGCTTCAAAACTTCGACTGATCTGAACTCGTGGAACTAAACTGATCCTGGACAGCACCTCCACTTTATCATTAAAGAAACTGACTTCCTTGGACGGACTAATATGGACAGAGCTGCAGGTGAAAAGAACCTTCCCTAAGTACTCACTGAAAATCGGTAAAATAACTGATCTCGAAAACTCTCGAAAACATTTGGAAACTCTTGCTTTCTTTTTCTACTTTTCTCTTACGTTTTTAAATGGATTTGGACAGGTTTGGATGTGTTGAAATGATATGGGGTCGTGGGGTATTTATAGGAAGCAGCATCCTATCAGATTCAGGTTGGTGGCAGCTCGTGTGTCGCTTCGCATGGCTCCGAACGCATGCACAGTGGCAACTCGTGCTCCACATGCCTGGATTCATGACCAGGATGGCATGCAAGGTGACACCACATACTCCAGGTGTCTTTTACACGTCTTGGCTGCATGCAAGGAAACACCACAGCTCCCACATGTCGATCAGCATGCTTTGGTCGCATGCGCGACGACACCTCGTGCTATGACATGTTAGGCTGCATGTACCACTCTCATGCGCTGCGACATCTCGTGCTTCGGTAGAAATTCAGCTTCTTAGATGGTTGACACCACGTCCTCCACATGTCTAGAAGCATGGACTGGTTGCATGCAAGGCAACACTACAGCCCCACATGTTAATCAGCATGGTTCAATCTCATGCAATGCGGCACCTTGTGCTTCTACATGTTACTCCACATGCTCTGATTGCTTGTACTGAAACACCTTGTGCTTCCCTTGCCACATAACCTTCCAGGCAGTTACTACCACGCCCTGAACTCATACAGCAAGCCACCTCGTGCTTCTTGGTTTAGTTACCCAATTTTGACCCTTCTAGCAATCCCTAATATTTTCCGCTCTCGTTCTGGTGCTCTGAATATTTTCAATAAACCCCAACAGAAAGCTGACTTGGCGTAAAATGATTATCGAGCCTCCGGCTTCCCCGAAAATCCATTGTACCAAAATTAGGGTTTTTGCCCAGATTTAGGTTTTCTCGTCGTGCTTACTTTCCGTCCTGCTTAATTCCCGTCCTGCTTCCGACTTATTATGTCTCAAAAATAATATTTTGCTGATACGAAAATTCTCCGGTAATGTTATTCTTTGGAGACGTCGTGCTTCTAAAATGTCGTTCTTCTAAGACGTCCGCCTGATCAATCTATCACATTGTCTAACCATGTTCGAGTGCCATATTCAACTCATGGTCCACCCACGTTCAATTCTTTGACCACCTCGTACTTCAAGCTTCTCGATCGATCCTTATTGCCCTGCGACTCGACCACCACGTTAATGGTTGATCCATCTTCTAATTTCTTCGAACCATGTCAAGTTATATCTGACCAAAACTCAACATTCTTCATCCTACTTTGATCCCCAAAAGCTTGGCTCCAATTCCAACTTGTCGATCTCGACCATCTTACCCCTTCGGGAGGGTTACTACATTCTCTCCCCCCCTTAATAGAATTCATCCTCGAATTCTTAGATGTCCAAATGCTCAGTTTCACAATACTCAGGGTTAGAGATCCAACCGGCCAGCCAACAATCAAACAAGAACATGACAGACCGTTCAACCCATCACCATGGTCGGAAGCGCTAGGGACGATCCAATCATGTTCTTGTTTGATTGTTGGCCGATGGATCGACCATATGTCTAGGACGGTTTGGGGGTGTTACAGCGCTCCATGGCAAAGATATGGCGCTCCAAGATACACGGAGCGGGCGCTCCAAGGAAAGGATCTGGTGCTATAAGATAGACGGAGTGGGCGCTCCATGTCACGATTCAAGCATAACTCGACCAGTAATCCATTTTTCTCCAAAATCCTCTCCAAATACAAAATTTTCCTACAAGCTAGCATGTAACCTGTAATTTATACTAAAGAACAACAAAAGGCGCTGAAAAGACTAAAATACCTTCAAAAACCGATCATTCTTTGTTCTAAATGGATTTTAAAGTTTTTAAATACAACACATCTTTTGGTAAATCTCTGGTTTCTCTAATGCATGTTTCTTGGATGCATCCTCGACCCTTTATGTGCCGTCTTTGCAGGTATTCGAGTGGGCAAAAGATGACAATAGCATGAAAACTATCCGAGTTCGTCTGCTACCAAGTATATGGACCAAGAATACGATAATCCAAGAAATTTAAGGAGATGCTAGACGGTTGTTGTTTCAAAGAAGAATGAAGTTTGAGCGAATAGGCTATCTTTTGTTAATAACTTGTAAGTCTCTTTTGTAATTCTCTATAGTTGAAGCCTCTTCGTCTACTATTATTGATTTATGTTTTATTTTAACTGAAGAATAAAACAAAAATGTGTTACTTACGTTAAGTTTATAAAAACCTTTTATATGTTTATTTATCTTTTCAGTGATAATATTCTAACTCTTGGGATTATGTGCTTTTCTAAAGCTGAATTTACTCATAACCATGTAATAAATCTAGCACGGGTTATAGTCTTTTCCGTATGGTGGGTGCATGGTATTGTACCGCGTGATATATGATTGAAGCTCTTGTTGAATTACATGAGCAGGTTCATATTAAACTTCGAGAATGCTACCGCCACCAATCAATTACTAGCAAGTTGTTGATGTTCAGTGTTAAGACCTTCAATTCAATGTAGGTGATAGTATGGGCAGTTCTAAACTAAATATCATTTTCTACCTTCTTCATATTATAAGTTTAAAAAAAAAAAAAGTTTAAACCGCGCAAGGTTGGTTCTTTAGAGCTATTGGAAAAGATTAACAACAATCTATATTGTATCCGCTTGGTACATAGCGATATAGTGGCTTACGTCGAAGCTTTTAGGTGCGTTTGTTTTGAATAGATCTCGAGAATTAGATAATGTAATAGCAGATACACTTGCAAAATCAGTGTTGCTACACTATGTTTCTAGGCTTATACAAGCTACTTATCATTGAATGAAGTTACAGAAAAGGTCAAAAAGGAAAAGACAGATATCACCGAAAAAAAAGGATTTTCACGTCACTTAGATTGAGCACTTGCGTCGGTTATACGGTGACGTAAGAATATTGAAGTCGGTTTCAAAATAGAGTTGTTACGGTTCGAATTAAAAAAATATAGATCATATAAAGCGATGTTCATTTCTTCATCCAAGTCATTCATTTAGGTGAAGAAGCAAATCAATTTTGTTTAGTACATTAAAATGTAGCATTCAGATAAATTATCTAATTAGTTTTCGAAAATTCACTTCAAATTTTCACCTAAATGAGTGCATCTCCAAGTCTACAGTATTTGCAGCAGGGAGAGGGAAAGAAAGACTTCATAGGGAAGCTGCCACACTGGGTCTTCCGATTTCTGCTTTGCCCATACGCTACCTTGGCCTCCCGTTGACATCGAAGCTAATGTCTAAGAGTGATTATGAGCCACTCATCACGAAAATACGTAAGCGGTTTCTCTCTTGGACGAGCAAAGCCCTATCTTATGCGGGGAGATTGACTTTGATTAAATCAGTCATTGCAAGTATGACAAACTTTTGGTGTTCAGCATTCTGCTTACCACAAGCATGCATTGATGAAATTGAAAGTATGTGCTCAGCTTTCCTTTGGAGTGGCAATCCCAATACTACCTCCAAGGCAAAGGTGGCGTGGGAAGAAGTTTGTCATCCGTATGGAGAAGGAGGCTTAGGTATCAGACGTGTAGCAGATGTGGACAAGGTATTTATGCTGAAATTGATCTGGAGACTTTTCTCTTGCTCTAATTCTCTATGGGGCAAATGGGTGAGACAGTATCTACTAAAGGGAGAGACATTTTGGGATGCAAAAGATACAGGTGAAGGCTCCTGGGCATGGCGAAAGCTGTTGAGACTAAAAGGGTTGGCAAAGCAATTTATCAAGATGGACATAGGGGACGGTTGTATTGTAAAATTCTGGACAGACATATGGCATCCCAATGGAAGACTTATAGAGCTCACTGGGGAAATTGGTACTCTGAAGCTCGGTATAGGCAGAAATGAAAGGATATCAGATGTTCTTGTGGATGGAGCCTGGCGGTTTAGACAGTGTCGAGACCCACGAATCAGTGCACTTGCTGAGGAGGTAACTCGCTTTCCCCTTACTCTTGATGAAACTAGAAATGACAATGTATTGTGGAAGCAAGGAGATGGTGAGTATCAAGGCCGGTTTAAAGCAGCAGAGACTTGGCAACTAGTTCGTCACCACAACATTGTGGTTTCTTGGCGAAAGCTCATCTGGTTTCCCCAAGGTGTGCCTCGATATGCGTTTATCAGTTGGCTGGCTGTGCGTGATAGGCTACCTACGGGCCATCGTACTCGACAATGGGGAGGGGAACATATATGTTTATATTGTGGGGAACCGGATGAGACACGAGACCATATCTTTTTTGCATGCCCATACACATTTTCGGTGTGGATAAAAGTGGTGGGAACCCTGCTTGGTGTTGAGCCAGACCCTGACTGGGGTGTAACGATCAACCGGATTTCAACAGGTACATTTGATAACAACTCATTCATACTGCTACGCCTTGTACTGCAAACCTCTATTTATTACATTTGGCGGGAACGTAATGAGAGGATGCATAATGGGGTAGCAAATTCTATCAACATGCTGGCTCGTGTGATTGACAAAGCAGTTCGTAACAGAATCACCTCACTGAAGTATATGCAAAAGCCGAGGCTGCGAGGACTTATGCAACGGTGGTTCGAAGCTCATTGATATAAAACTATGTTTCTTGGTTGAGTTCATGTTGTTTACTTTCCTGTTTCATTTGTAATCTAAGAAAGAACTACCATTGTAAATATTAATCTTTTAGGTTGATCAATAAATTGGAAATTTCATCAAAAAAAAAAAATGATAAACGACAAAAATAATCTTTTAATTAAAAAAAACTTTTAAAAAAATTTAATATCATAAAACTATATATTATCTTCAAACCAAAAATCTTATGTTTATGAAAATTATTTTTTTCCATCAAAACCGTAAAAACAAAAATTTTCACCAAACAGTAAAAACATACTTTTCCGGCAAAACTACAATAACATATTTTTCTGTTGAACCCACAAAATATACTTCTCCCCCGAATTCACAAACCACACTTTTCCACCAAAAATCGCAAAAACGACTTTCCCACCAAAACACACTTTCTCACCAAAACGCATTTTTTCGCCAAAACCTATTTTCCCGCTTAACACATTTTTCCGCCAAAACACACTTTTCCACCAAAACACACTTTCCCACCAAAACACACTTTTTCGCCAAAACCTATTTTCCCTCTTAACACATTTTTCCGCCAAAACACACTTTCCCACCAAAATTACAAAACGCATTTTCCGCTAAAAATGAATTTTCCGCTAAGATGTATTTTTTCGCAAAAGCACATTTTTCCACTAAAACACACTTTTCCACCAAAACCGTAAAAACGCACTTTTCCGCTAAAACAACAAAAATGTATTTTCCCGCCAAAACAACTAAAACATATTATTCTGCCAAAACACACTTTTCGGTAAATCCATAAAAATTCACTATCCCGCCAAAATTGAAATACGTAAGTTTTCGCTAAAATCGTAAAAATCCACTTTCCCGCCAAAACTAACAAACCACATTTTTTGCTAAAATTTTAAAAATACATTTTCTCACCAATAACGTACTTTTCCGCTAAAACATATTTTCATGTCAAAACCACAAAAAAAAACCATTTTCCGCTAAAACTGTAAAAATGCACTTTTTAGCCAAAACCCTAAAAACGTAATATTTCTTCGAAACCGCAAAAAGAAAGAAAATTTCCACCAAAACCGTAAAACATATTTTTCCATCAAACCATAAACACACATTTTTCCACCATAACCGTAAAATCTGTCTATTATAGTCATTTTAGTAACAAGTTCATTTGGATGCAGATGCAAGTTCAAAAAATTAAAAGCAAACAAACATAGGTGCATTGATGCTTCATCCAGATGCATGAACAAAATATAGAAATGAACAACACCTAAGTGGAGCATCTGGATAAGACATTTAGATAGACCATCTGGATGCACCTTTCAGATGTACACACGAACAGAGCCTATGTGATTTAATCTTTATAACATTAGTTAGCTTTGGTTTATCATGTGCTTTCAACTTAAATCAAATTGGCGATAAGCGATTTGACTTTAACCTTTTATATATTACTTAAAATTCCTTTAAATTTTGATGTTGGATACTTTCTCCTTAGTACCACTCCTCTTTAAATTTCCAATGTGGGATACTTTATCCCTAATACCCCTTTTCGGGATGATGGTTCTTATTAGTCAGAAATTTCAAAACTATAGGATATTTATACTCACTCGAGTGAGTTTAATAAGATAATTATACCCGATTGAGAGGGTTACGTAGAGAAATTATATTAGTTAAGGGCTTAGGATTTTTTAAAAATCTATGAATTTGATATCATGTTAGATTTTGGTTTATCATGAATTCCAACTTAAAACAATTGGTGATAAGTGAATTAATCATAACCTTTTATATATTTTTTAATGTTTCTTTAAATTACCGGTGTGAGATACTTCATCTCTAATACTTCCTCCATTACGATTTAATTATCGTTGTAGAGAAAAAATTCCGTTTCAAAATAAGTGTCTTGTTATGATTTCAATGCAGAATTTATTAAATTTATATGTTATTCTATTTTTAATGGTTAAAATGTGGTTAGGTTTATAGGTAATGATGTTTTTATTTTAAAAATATGTAAAACTAAATATTTTCTTAATTTGTGTGTAAAAACCAAAAAAGACAACTAAAATGAAACAGAAATATTAACATTTTAATAGAAATAATTAAATTATATCAATATTTATTACCCGGTAGTGTGCCACCAAATTGCAATTTTCACTGTCTTATCTATTTATCGATTTGCAACTCAATGGCAACGTTTTCTTCCACAATCAGATCTCCTAAGCACTATAAATACGAACCCTCACCTCTACATACAAATAAATAACACTCTTCTATCTATCCAACTACAATCATCAAAATCTTATTTACCATTTTGACAAATATTAATATATATGGCTTCAAAGAAGAGGACAACAATCATGGCTCTATACCTGTCTTTCAACCTCGTCTTCTTGGGCTTTACCACGGCCCAAACTCCACCTCCTCTGGCGAACCAACCTCAGTGTCCTGTTGACTTGGTCGATCTCCAGGTTTGCCTCAACGTATTTACCAATGTCGTCAACCCACAAGATCCGGCTAATATCGTCACCCCACAAGATCAGGCTTAATGTTGCATTCTCTTAACTAAGCTTGGTGGCCCTGTTGCGGCTTTATGTTCGTGCGAACTCGCTAGAACCAGAGTTCATGGCGTAGCAAATGCAAGCATCACTACTGCGCAAGCTAATCAGTTCCTCAAGGTCTGCCCAGGTGTGACGGCACCACCCAATTTCAGATGCAGCTAATAAGTTTACAGCATGTTTTTCTCCATAAAAAAGTTTACAACATGCAAAATTATATATTAAAATCACTATAAAATAAGCAGTCACGTTCTATAATATCGGTTCATGGTGCAATGAAATGAAAATTGGATGGTGTTTCACTTGTTCGGCTGTTGCATTATTCTTCATGTCAGTTTCAAATAAAATAGTTGTTTTTCTGCACCATGTGTAGGATAACTTTTTAAATTTTAATCATATTTTTAAATAAAATTTGGTTAATAATTTATGTTTTATATCAATATCTTAATATAAATGTTCATTTAGGTAAACACAAAATTAATATAAAATAAATAATATAATTTATTTTAAATTAGTTTAAGAATAGATATGTATATATTTAAAATAATAATCTTAGATAGATTTTAATTTATTTATTTATTTATTTTTGTTTGGTTAATTATGTTATTACAAATTATAAGAAACATTACAAAAACGATATTACAGCCAATAATTATGCCTTCCTTAAGAGGATTCACGTCTGACTGCATTACTCTGAGCCGCCCTATGAGATCCATTCCTGACGGTATTCCTTATGCCATGCTGAAGATCTCTTGTAAGACTTTTCTCCAATTTTCTGCATCATTCGCCTTCTCCGGGAATTGAAACCTAGACCTCTTGGTGTAGAAATTGCAGTGCTGGGATTTGAACTCCAGACCTAGGTGTAGAAGCCTTTAAAACTTGACCAGTATGCCACGGTGCTTCCACAAAACATTATTTGTGAATTGATTTTGACATGTGTCATCACCACATTCAATTTCACCAAAAAATGATAACATGACATACCAAAAAGATGACATGGCCTAAGGCAAAATTTGATATGGACAATTACGTTTAATGTTTATTTTTACTTTGGGTAAACTTTTTAAAATATGTTAATAACTTATATATCATCATTAAATAAATTTTTTAAAATATGTAATAAGTGACAAATCATCATTAAAATAATATAAAATTAACTAAGATGATAATGTTTACAAATTTCAAAATATTTCCTTTTTTATATAATTCTACAATTTTTATTACTAAACAAAATTTTCGAAATTTTATACAATTTTTGTTTAAAATAATATTTTTAATTAATATCGTTTGTTTCTTTTTGATATCTACAAATTTTAGAAACTTTGTTTGATTTTATCTTTTATCTTCTGATAATTTTAATATTTTATATCATTTTTTAATTTTATACAAGTTGTTTAAAATTTTAGAAACTTTGTTTGATTTAATATATTGTTTATTTTATATTAATTTTATGTTTAACTAAATGAACATTTATATTCTGATATTCATTT
This sequence comes from Moricandia arvensis, assembly GCA_905132765.1. Classification (NCBI taxonomy): domain Eukaryota; kingdom Viridiplantae; phylum Streptophyta; class Magnoliopsida; order Brassicales; family Brassicaceae; genus Moricandia; species Moricandia arvensis. The sequence continues at coordinate 13,436 of CAJHQP010002113.1, forward strand.
AAAATATAAAATATTAACCAAATTTTATTTTAAAAATATAATTAAAATTAAAAAGTTATCCTTCACATGGTGCAAGAAAACACCTAATCAACTTGTATAAAATTAAAAAATGATATAAAATTGTAAAATTATTAAAGATAAAAGATAAAATTAAACATAATTTCTAAAATTTGTAGATGTCAAAAGAAACAAACGATATTAACAAAAAGTATTATTTTTAACAAAAAATTGTATAAAATTTTGAAAATTCTGTTTAGTAATAATAATTGTAGAATTATAACAATAAAAAAATAATATTTCGAAATTTGTAAACATTATAGTCTTAGTTAAGTTAATGTTATATTATTTTAATGACGATGATATATCACTTATTAAATATTTAAAAAAATTATTTAATGATGATATATAAGTTATTACCATATTTTTAAAAGTTCACCAAAAATAAAAATAAACATTAAATGTAATTGTCCATCTCACATTTTGCCTTAAACCATGTAATCTTTTTAATATATCATGTCATCATTTTTTGGTGAAATTGAATGTAGTGTTGACACATGCCAAAATCACTTCGCAAATAATGTTTAGGGGATACATCATAAATGTTTTTGCAATGAAATTCTTTTGAGTTTTTGGGCTGTATGTGATACGGCCAGCTTAAGGTCAGAATCAACCTCGGAGCATTCTGAACAAGAGGACGAGTTGGAGCAAAGCACAAGTGGACCGGCAGCTACTAACATGGACGAGCCATCGGGGCATGGATCGGACAAGGACGGGTGGTCGGGAAAGGATTCATCTATGATTGAACTGGATCCAAAAGCTAGAGATCAAAATGACCAACCTTTTGGGCATGGAGATGAAGATGTGAGCGGATCAAATGAAGACCCATTCGTTTATTCAGGTGGACCATTCACAAGATCAAAATCCAAAGCTCTTAAGCGAGCACTTGGGCTATTGATAAAGTTCATACAAGATGAAGACAAGCTTGAGGCTTATGATGGAAGGCTGGGCCGATAACCTGGTTTAGTCTCATGGTTTGCCAAGAATCGGAATAAGGGTCATAAACCCATTAGGTGTAAGTTTAGTTAGCATAATCATAGTTGGTTTTGGTTTTGGTTAACATAATCCTAGATGGTTTTGGTTTTGGTTTTGGAGTTATCTTTTCATTAAGTTTTAAATAAAGATCAAGTATACTAGATAATGGTCTCTTAGGCGGTTTTGGTGTTATATATATACTGCAGTGTATCTCTTTGCAAAGCACCAATCAATAAACTTAAAAAGCTTTTGCAAACAACTCTCTCGAGTTCCTTCCTTCTTGTTCAACTTTTGAGCATCCATCTTCGATCACCAGATAGTTAACTCTATCGCTTACGTGAATACCATCAGGCATCATCCTATACAAGCTTACACTTGTAGATCGCCGGAGCTAAACAACTCAAGGAACCATCATCATCCTTGCGTGAAGAAACCACCCAACAAACAAGAGCAAACCGCCTTGTTTCCATCCCATCCATCAGAAACCATCAAACTTAAAGTGATCAAGAAAAGTACACCTATCCAAGATCGTATCAAGTGGTATCAGAGCCACTTGAAGGATTTAGGGTTTGTGTTTCTTGCTCCATCACATCCATAACTTCTTTCATATCTATCTAAAGTTCTAGTCAGATCGGCTAGCCTTAAAAAAAGAAAGAAAACAAAGAGAAAAACAAAAGAAAAGAAAGAAAAGAATAAGAACAAAGGAAAAGGCTGGGGAGAAATCCAGTCGACCGAGGAGAAATCCGGCCAGGCTAGTTAAGGCGATCTGATGCCAAAAATCTTGCAATCTATCTATCTAGTTCACGTAAGAGGTTAGGGTTTTTCGGATCTTTGGTGATTGGGAATCTTGCTCACTGTTGAACCATAGAAGGTAAAGTTGTTGAGAGAGTCCATAGAGTTTAGAAAAGAGAAAAAAAAAGAGAGAGTTTCTTTTCTTCTAACTTTCAACTACTTTGAGTTTTGTGTTTTGTTTTGGTGTTGGTTTTAATTTAGGTAGGAAACCATGGCCGAGGAACGACGAGCGGACGACCCTCCTGTCGAACCACCTGCCCAACTCATACTCCTCGATCAATTGCAATTCGAGGCCATGCTAGGGGACCTGGAGAGGAGACTACAGGGCCATGCTGAACGCTTATATGCTAACATTATAACTCCTGAACTTGTTAATGGTGCAGGTAGAGCTATAGCACCCAGAGGAAACATACCAATTCGAGCTAGGCGAGCTATGCCAGGAGCTGTCGATGAACCAGCTGACGAGGAAGGTGAGGGACGGTTGAATCGACCCTACCAAAGACGACCGCAGGCTGAAGACAACTTGGGAAACCTCAAACTTCGGATCCCTCCTTTCTTGAGGAAAAATGATCCGGATGCCTACCTTGAATGGGAGAAGAAGGTTGAACTTGTTTTCAAGTGTCAAAACTTCACTGAAGAGAGGAAGGTTAAGCTAGCTGCCACTGTGTTCGAGGGGTATGCAATCAACTGGTGGGAACAAGTATCTAACACTAGGATACGCAATGGACAACTTCAGATAACTTCTTGGCATGAGATGAAAGAAGTCATGAGAAGGAGGTTTGTCCCGACCCACTACCACAGAGAACCCCACCAACGTCTACGAAGGCTGAACCAAGGAACCAAAAGCGTGGAAGATTACCATCAAGAGATGGATAATCTCATGATCAAAGCTGATGTTGTTGAATCCGAAGAAGCCACTATGGCTAGGTTCAAGGGAGGTCTAAACCGAGACATTCAGGATCAGATTGAGATGCAAGAGTATGATTCTATTGAGGAGATACTTCATAAGGCTACCCTGATTGACAGCAGAACAAGAGAAGCGGTGTGGGTAGGAAACAGTTTGGTGCTCCCTCCAAACAGACCTATACCCGAGATGACAAGCTGAACAATAAGCCTAAAGAAGACCCTCGACCTCCTAGCACTACACTGGATGATGAAAACAAAGCTCCAGCACCCAACAACCGGTCGAGAAATATCAAGTGCTATAAATGTCAAGGATTTGGGCACTACGCTAATGAGTGAATCAACAAAAGGACCATGCTGGTCTTGGCAATTGGAGATATAGTGTCTGATGATGAGGAGCAACCAACTGAGGAAGAGGAGAAAGTTCATTATCCTACTCATTGATATCTACTTGCCACTCGACGAGTCCTTAACACTCAGTTTAAAGCAGAAGCTCAAAAGTAGCGTGAAAACCTATTCCATACTAGATGCCTCGTCCAGAGCAAAGTGTGTAGCCTAATTATAGACGGAGGAAGCTGCACCAATGCAGCTAGTGAAATCATGGTCGAAAAGCTAGGGTTGACCACCCATGTACATCCTCGGCCTTACTAACTCCAACGGTTGAGTGAAGATGGTGAGGTACAAGTAACGCATCAGATCACTGTCCCCTTCACTATTGGCCAGTACCAAGACACCATCACATGTGATGTTGTCCCTATGGAAGCCAGCCACATCTACTTGGACGGCCATGGCAATACAATAAGAAGGCCATCCATGATGGATACACCAACAGGCACTCCTTTGTGCATAACAACAAAAAGGTAATTCTGGTGCCTTTGACTCCATAGGAGGTACACAAAGATCAGCTTCAACTTAAGCAAAGAAGGGAAGCAGAACGAGCAGCTGGAGCCAAGGCCACCAACCCGGAGGTTAAGGTAAAAGGTTTAAGTATCCTTGCTACATCTTCTGACCTTAAACAAGCTACCTTTGATCAGAAATCTTTGGTACTACTTATATTTAGGGAGTTGTTAACTTCCTCTTCTAACCTTGACCCGGTAATACCGAGGCAAATTGAGAAACTTCTACAGGAATATCTAGATGTATTTCCAGGAGACAGTTCAGTGGGGTTGTCACCCATTAGGGGCATTGAACATCAGATTGACTTTTTCCAGGAGCTTCTCTCCCCAACCGCCCAGATTATAAGACCAAACCCACTGAGACCAAAGAGCTCCAGAGGCAAGTGGACGAGTTACTTGAAAAAGGGCACATCAGGGAAAGCCTGAGTCCTTGTGATGTCCCAGTCCTTCTTGTGCCTAAGAAGGATGGTAGTTGGCGTATGTGTGTGGATTGTCGAGCCATCAACAATATCACATTGAAATATCGCCACCATATTCCCCGGTTGGATGATATGCTAGATGAACTATATGGGTCATGTGTCTTCTCCAAGATCGATCTCAAGAGTGGATATCACCAAATCTGGATGAAGGAAGGAGATGAGTGGAAGACGTCTTTCAAAACCAAGCATGGTTTATATGAGTGTCTAGTCATGCCGTTTGGGTTAACTAATGCACCCAGAAACTTTATGAGACTTATGAACCACGTCCTAAGAACCTTCATTGGGCTATTTGTATTAGTCTACTTTGATGATATCTTGGTCTACAGTAGAACAATAGACGAGCATATCAATCATCTAAGGAAAGTCCTAGACGTTCTAAGAAAGGAAACCTTATTTCCCAACTACAAGAAGTGTTCCTTTGGGACAGATCACCTTGTCTTTCTTGGGTTCGTGGTAACCTCGTAAGGGATTAAGGTGGATGAAGAAGGTGCGCGCAATCAGAGAATGGCCTGTCCCAAAGACCGTAGGCGAGGTATGAAGTTACCATGGACTGGCAGGATTTTACAGACGTTTCGTGAAGGATTTCAGCTCTATAGCTGCTCCATTGACTGAGGTCATCAAAAAGAGTATGGGGTTTACTTGGACAAAAGAGCAAGAAGACGCTTTCCAAACACTCAAGGAGAGGCTAACCAACACACCTACTGGTGCTACCAGATTTCAGAAAAACGTTTGAAATTGTGTGTGATGCTTCAGGGCTGGGAATTGGAGCCGTGTTGATGCAAGAGAAAATGCCAATTGCATACTTCAGTGAAAAGCTAGGAGGGGCCACATTGAACTATCCAACCTATGACAAGGAATTCTATGCGTTGGTAAGGGCCCTCCGGACTTGGCAACATTATCTATGGCCAAAGGAGTTTGTGATCTACACGGATCATGAATCATTCAAAAATTGAAGGGCCAATGAAATGAATAAAAGACATGCCAGATGGATGGAGTTTATAGGGACTTTCCCATATGTTATTCAGTACAAGCAAGGGAAAGAAAATGTGGTTGCTGACGCCTTATCAAGAAGATACACTCTGCTCTCGACCATGGAAACCAAACTACTTGGCTTTGATCAGGTCAAGTCGTACTACGAAGGAGATACTGATTTCCATGAGAAGTACAAGGCCACCAAGAAGCAGGCAGTGGATGGGGTTTATCGTTTGGAAGGCTTTCTTTTCTATGAGAACCGACTATGCGTCCCATCCTGTTCCTTAAGAGAATTATATGTCTGAGAATCCCACTAAGGTGGACTTAAGGGACACTTTTGTGTGGCTAAGACTTTGAGTGCTCTTCAGCAACCCTTCTATTGGCCACGAATGAAGCTCTACGTAGAGAGGATCTGTAGGCAGTGTGTGGTGTGCAAGCAGTCCAAGTCCAAGAGCCAAGGCCAAGGTATGTATACTCTTTTACCTATTCCCACTGCACCGTGGATTGATGTGTCCATGGACTTTTTCTTAGGATTGCCTAGGACCAGGAAAGGTAGAGATGGTATCTTTGTGGTGGTCGATAGATTCTCTAAAACGGCTCACTTTATAGCGTGCCATAAGACTGATGATGCTACCATGGTAGCTGATTTATTCTTTAGACAAGTTGTTAGGTTGCATGGTATACCTAGGACCATAGTTTCAGATAGAGATACTAAGTTTCTTAGTCACTTTTGGAGAACATTATGGGGTAAACTAGGAACCAAGTTACTCTTTTCAACAACGTGCCACCCACAAATTGATGGGCAGGCTGAGGTAGTAAATAGGACATTGTCTACACTACTAAGAGCCCTTGTAAAAATGAACATTAAGTCTTGGGAAGATTGTTTGCCTCATGTAGAGTTTGCTTACAATCATTCTATGCATTCAGCCACCAAGATGACTCCTTTTCAGGTCGTATATGGTTTTAACACCTTATAACCATTAGACTTGATTGCTTTGCCTTTAAAAGAACAGACTAACCTTGATGGCAAAAGAAAGGCCAAGTTTGTTAAATCATTGCAAGAGCAGGTACACAACAATGTTGAGGAAGATACAAGGGCCTATGCACGAAAGGCAAACAAAGGGAGGAAAGAACTCGTGCTTGAACCAGGTGATATGGTTTGGATTCACTTAAGGAAAGAGAGGTTTCTGAATGAAAGAAAACCCAAACTCTTACCTCGGATGGATAGACCATTGAAAGTCTTGGAAAGAATTAACAACAATTCCTACAAGATTGACCTGCAAGGTAAGTATCTCATTAGTCCTACTTTAAATGTGTTGGATCTATCTCCTTTCATTGCAGACAACTTGGATTTGAGGTCAAATCCTTTTAAAGGAGGAGGGGATGATATAGCCAGCTTAGGGTCATAATCAACCTCGGAGCATTCTGAACAAGAGGACGAGTTGGATCAAAGCTCAAGTGGGTCGGCAGCTACTAACATGGACGAACCATTGGCGCATGGATCGGACAAGGACGGGTCGTCGGGAAAGGACACATCTATGATTGAACTGGATCCAAAAGCTAAAGATCAAAATGACCAACCTTTTGGGCATGGAGATGAAGATGTGAACGGATCAAATGAAGACCCACTCGTTTATTCAAGTGGACCATTCACAATATCAAAAGCCAAAGCACTTAAGAGAGCATTTGGGCTATTGAGAAAGTTCATACAAGATGAAGACAAGTTTGAGGCTTATGAAAGGAAGGCTGGACCGATAACTTGGTTTAATCTCATGGTTTGCCAAGATTCAGAATAAGGGTCATAAACCCATTAGGTGTAATTTTAGTTAGCATAATCCTAGTTGGTTTTGATTTTGGTTAACATAATCCTAGATGACTTTGGTTTTGGTTTTGGAGTTATCTTTTCATTAAGTTTTAGATAAAGATCAATTATACTAGATAATGATCTCTTAGGCGGTTTTGGTGTTATATATATACTACCGTGTATCTCTTTGCAAAACACCCATCAATAAACTTAAAAAGCTTTTGCAAACAACTCTCTCGAGTTCCTTCCTTCTTGTTCAACTTTTGAGCATCCATCTTCCATCACCAGATAGTTAACTCTATCGCTTACATGAATACCATTAGACATCATCTTATACAAGGTTACATTTGTAGATCGCCGGAGCTAAAAAACTCAAGGAACCATCATCATCCTTATGTGAAGAAATCACCCAACAAACAAGAACAAACCGCCTTGTTTCCATCCCATCCATCACAAACCATCAAACTTCAAGTGATCCGGACGTGTACATCTATCCAAGGTAGTATCAGTATGACACTCTCTGAGTTAAAACTCAGCCCATGACACTTAATTTAAAATAAAGCAACAAGAAACTAAGAGGGTCTGCAATGGTTGGCTTTTAAAGGGTCTTTCATAATTAAAAATAATAATAATAATAATAATAGAAAAATAAGAAAAGAATAATGTGCGTTTTGTATGAAAAAACTTTAAACAATTTTTAAGTGAGCAATTCTACATTTTTTCAAAATTTATTAGTTTAAATATTTTATTGTATTAAAAATAATTATATATCAAAATTTAAATTTTTATAATTTATGGAAAGTTTGACATGAATTTCTCCCATTAATGATGCTCTAACACTTTTATGAGTTAATAATGTTAAATTGCTTTTTTTTTTCCTTTTCCCCAAAATACACATGCGCGTGGGGATGATTAACTTTATAAAAAATTAAATTAAAAAAGAAAATAAATTACCTAATCAATCAAATTACACAGTGATTCGAGCAAGAAGGCCAAATAACCGTAGCCAAGTTCAATCAAACACGACCAGTTATGGAATTAACTATATGCAACATCCAATGTTTGGTAAGATCCGATACCACACTTTTGTAGCAAGATCTCATGAACTCTCTTCTCATAGATGTGTGGATGATGCCTTATTTATTTCGCTAGGAGCTTGTCTTGGTCGAAGAAGAGATGTGGATCATGGTAGAGCTTGGGGTCGTGACATATCAAACAAGTTCCACATTGTAAATTTAAACAAGTAGTGTTTAATATATATATATTATATATAAGAAGTCCAACTCTAACTATTACGAGATTTTTTTGGAAATGAATCCAAAAGTAAATCGATGCGGACCAGCTTCTTAGTCCCAAATGGATAATATCGTACTAATCGAACAATAAAAAGTTGGACATGGGCTTTCACAATCTCAACAATTGGTATCAGAGCGGTATGATGGCAATCTGCAAGAAGACCAAAATACTTTTCGAAGGATTGGGACCCTTCAGGTCGGAAGAGGAGGTATGTGGTAGGAACTAATCAGAAGATCATGGAACTTGTAATGTTGTGCGAGAAATATTCTCAAAGGAAACCATACGATTACTGGTACAAGGGTGTGCCAAGATGATTCGCTGAAGGAAAAACACACAAGATGAGTGTGGCCCTTAGTTTAAGGGGGGAGAATGTAAGATATCAAACACAGTCTCACATTAGAAGTTTAGACAAAGAGTGTAAAATATATAATAAGAAGTCTAACTATAATTAATACGAGGCAATTTAGGAAGGAATCCAAAAGTAAATCCATGTGGGCCATCTTCTTAGGCCCAAAATTGACAATATCGTACTAGTTGTACAATAAAGAGTTGGACATGAGCTTTCACAATATCAACTGGGATTGCCACACTTGTATACCTTTTTGTTAATATTTAAGCTTTTTTTGACGTCAGACACAAACTGTGATATTGTTCAACTACAAAACTAACATTACACACGAACACAAACTCTTTATGAACACTCATGATTACGAATACACAAGAATCGAACGAGAGCGGAAGTAAAAACATGAGCACATACATAGATTAATTGATTACTCAGAGTTCACCGATGTGGCTACGTCTCTGGGGCCTGACAAGGCAAATCATTAACTCTCCAAGATCACACAACGATTGTGACCTAAAGTATGTAACCCTAATACAATTTACCGTGCACAACACACGGGCTTTACTTTTCTACTAAAAAAAATATGTTACAACTGATAACCGACTTTAATAACCGTAAACCATTAACTGTATTTGACCAAACGTTAACCCAACGTCATCTTCAATTCTAACCCAATTGTCAATCTTAAATTGGTTTAAGCTTCAATACAGCTGACTCTTCATCACCAACATAACAATCTCTACCTTGATGACTAGTCAGTCTATCTGGAATCACCATGCTGCCAACTCATGTACTTGCCAGATAAAACACCAAACACCTTAGTGCTTGGACACTTCAAGAACCCTCAGAGTCGCTTCAAACTTCTTCACATGAACGACCTTGGTTAGTATGTCTGCAAGGTTCTTCGAAGTATGGATCTTCTCAACAGTTATATCCCTTGCTGAATGATATCTCTGATGAAATGGAGCTTTCTTAATGATGTATTTAGTTCATTCATGATGAACATTATTCTTGGCTAAACACAACGTACTCTGAGAATCACTCCAGATCGTTACTGAATCTTGCTCAAATCCGTTTCTTTAGACAAACATCTCAGCCAAATTGCCTCTGTAACTGCTTCCACAAGCATCATGTACTCTGCTTCTGTTGTAGAGAGGGCTAACACATGTTACAAACCAGACTTCCTGCTAATTAAATTCTTCCCCCAGCTGAGAAAACATAACCAGTAATCGACCTCCTCTTATCCAAATCTGATGAGAAATCAGCATCACAAAAACCTTTTATCTTGAATTTTCCCTCTTCTTGAACACTAACTTGTGATCCTTTGTTTCTTTCATATATCTCAGCACCCATTGGACTGCAGCCTAATGCATCAGACATAGCCTTGACATGTACCTGCTCACTAACCCCATAATGTACGCGAGCTCACATCTCGTCCCAATCATCGCATACATAATGCTTCCTATGGCATTAGCATAAGGCACATTCTCCATCTCTGTTTCTTGTTCTCCATCTTCAACAACTTTTAGCTTAAAAGGAGAAGCAGCATGAGTAGTAACTGCAATAGAATCACTCATGTTGAACGTTCAAAGCACCTTTTTAACATAGCTTGACTGAGATAATGTCAAAACTCCACCTGCACCATCCCCGTTTATGTCCATGCCTAGAATCCTCTTAGCACAGCCCAAATCCTTCATCTCAAACCTTCCACTTAATAGTTTATTCAGCTTCTATGTCTCCACAATGCTTTTAGAAGCCACCAACATATCTCTACACAGAGAAGTAAGTATACATATGTTCCTTCAGTCAATTATTTCACATACACACAGTGATCGAACTCACTTTTCTTGAATCCAAGTTCTTTCATGAAACTGTCAAAGCATATGTTCCATTTTTGTAGAGCCTGTTTGAGTCATACAAGGATTTCTTCATCAAACCTTGAAGGTGGAACAATCTGCCTACGAGGTCTATCTCTAGCCATTCTATAACTCCCTTGCATATCTTCATGTTTTGACTCTGATTCTGAATCATCTGAACCTTCTTTAGTATGAACATTCTCTCCACCTGAGACCTCAACCATACCAACACTCGATGAATTTTCCCCTATCTCAAACACAATCTCATTTTAAACTAGTGTAGGATCTCCTGAAACATCTCCTGTAACAGTTTCTTTCTTTAGATCCATAAACACACCATCTTCAGTAAACAACACGTTCCTACTGATGACATTTTTTTCTTCATTAAGCAATAACACTTTGTACCCTTTTGTACCAGCTAGATATCTGGTGAAACACCCTTAATCGCCGTTGGCTTTAACTTGCCTTGATCCTTGTATATATCGACCACTGATCCAAACCTCCTTAGGTGATTATAACCCGGTTTTCTTCTCAACAACATCTCTTCTGGTATAGCATTACTAATCGCTGAGGTAGGACTTCTGTGAATCACATAAACAGCTGTTGACACAACTTCTGCCTAAAACTCTTCTCTTAGGTCTGATTTAGGAAGTAAACACCTCACTTTCTTCATGATTACTATATTCATGCGTTCAACAACGCCATTTTGTTGTGGCGTATACACTTTGTCTCTCAAAGCCTTCACTTTTACAGAACTCATTGAACTCCAAGTTACAGAACTCCAAACCATTATTGGTTCTAAGACAACCAACCTTCTTGTTGATTTTGATTTTCAACAAGTCTTTTCCACTCTCTGAACTTGATGAAAGCTTCAATCTTATTCGTCATGAAAAATACCCATACTTTTTTGGTAAAATCATCAATGATTGACACAATACTGTTTCTGAGACAAGCTTGGAGTTCATTTGTGGAACCCCACAAATCAGCTTGAACATACTTCAAAGCTTCACATGATACATGCCTTACTGTACGGAAATTTAACTTCTTATGCTTTGTCATGATGCAACTTTCACAAAAATCCACAACTCCAAACCTTCTTTTATCCATAATTCCTCTTTTAGCAAACATTTGTGAATTTTTGATACTGAGATGACCAAGTCGTTTGTGCCAAAGACTGGTTTCATCCTTTAAGAAAGACAAAGTTTTCTTTTGCACGCTACTATTCACTTACCCTGCAATAGTTTCACCACCGAGCAAGTAGAGTGAGCCACTCAAGGTACTCTGAAGTGCCAACTTTCCATTTTTATAGAATCTGGTTTTCACGTCTTCACATGAGTGTTCAAAACCAAGCATATCTAGAGTACCAGTGGAAATCAAGTTCTTTTGAGCTTCGGTATATACCTCACATTTGTGCGAACCTTAGCAGTTCCTCCATAAGTCTTCACATTTATCATGCTTATTCCCTAAACTGCTACAACATTGTCATCTCCCAACAACACTTGTTCTGAAGTGAGCTCCTGAAACTGATCAAACCAATCTCTTCTTGATGTAATATGATAGGAACAACCTGAGTCGAGAATCCGTGTATCTCTATATTGACTATCAAATACAGACAATGCATCATCTTTTGGATCCGCTACAACAACATCTTCTGCAGATTCATCATCACAATACTTCTTCTTATGATCATAGAAATCCTTCTTCACATGCCCCTCTTTCTCAAAATACTACTCGACATCTCTCTTTCTTATCAGTTCTTCCATGAGAAAAGTAACCATAGCCTTCACCATTTCTCTGCAACGAACCATATCTAGAATCTCTTAACTCCTTGATCTCTAGCTTCTTTGATCTAGCAGCACTCGTGACTTCCTCAATGGATAATGTTTCCCTTCCATACTTGAGTATTTACTTCAAGTAAATGTACTGACTTGGAAGTGATTCCATCAGGAGAACATCCTGAACTTCCTCAGATACATGCACATTCACACTTGACAAATTTGAAACTATCTTCAAGAAATCATCAATATTCTCATCCATCGTCTGAGATTCCTTCATATTGAATGCACAGAATTTATGCTGCAAGTGTATCATATTCGGTAATGATTTAGAGTGATAAAACCTTTCCAACATTGACCAAGTCGATGCAGCGTCCGTATAAGCCTCGCTGTTCCGCAATATGTGATGGCCAACATTAAGGATGATGAGATTCATCGCTTTCTGAGATCTCTTCAACCACTCCGACTCTTCTCTCTGCAACCTTTCTTTGATACATCTTCATTGTCGCCTTTATTAATCACCAACTTCGAAATTGATGTTTTCTGCAGCAACACATCCTTCAATCCCAAGACTGAAAGATGAGCAAGCATATGTTTCTTCCACAAATAGAAATCTCCTTTGCCATCGAATCTCTCAACCTCGATCTGTGAGTTCGCCATTGATTCAACAACCTCAAACTCAGCAACTTTGATTCAACAACCTGGCTCTGATACCACTTGGTATTTTCAAGATCGTTTTGACGTTAGACACAAACTATGATATTGTTCAAACACAAAACTAACGTTACACACGGAGACGAAACTCTCACGGATCACTCAGGAATTACGAATACACAAGAATCGAACGAGAACGTAAGTAATAACATGAGCACACACAAAGATTACTTGATTACCCAGAGTTCACTAGTCTGGCTATGTCTATGGGGCCTGGAAAGGCAAATCACTAACTCTCCAATATCACACAATGGTTGTGACCTAAAGTTTGTAACCCTACAGTCTACCGTGTACAATACACGAGCTTTGCTTTAATACTAAGCAAAGAATGTTTCATTTGATAACCGACTTTAATAATCATAAACCATTGATAATAATTAACCAAACGTTAACCCAACGTTATCTTCAATTACTAACCCAATTGTCAATCCCAAGTTGGTTTAAGCTTCAATATAGCTGATTCTTCATCACCAACATAACACTTTTATTTGAAAAGCTTCAAACAATGCCCAAGATAAGTTCAGCTGATTTCATTGAAATTTTGGAGAATGCAGATCTGCTCATCGAACTATTGGAGCCTATACAAATGTTACAGGTTTTCGTTGCTTTGGATCATAAAGAGACTAACATTGTGTTAGGAGATCATTTCTCATTTCCATAGGGAGCTTATGAGTATTGATCAAATGATGATGTGCACTCATTGATAAACTATCAAAAGATGTTGGCGTATTATTCTCATAGGCCTCTACTCGCTCTAGTAGAAGTGTATAGAAGCCAGGTGGTCTATCAATTAAACTGGAGATAGAGAAAATATCATAATCAAGATGTCATGTTGGAGTTCATGGGATTTAGGTGACGCATTCACTCATGGAAGATAGAGGTGATGTTCGTTTGTCCATTTGTTAACGTCCATTCAGATGATCCATTAAGATGATTCAGTTCAATGATTCATTTGGATGTTCTTTGAACTGTTCGTTTCTCCATCCAAATAGTTTATTATGATGGATCATCTAAATGAACTTTTGTTCATCTCCAATTTCATCTAGATGAGTTTACTAAGAAAATGACTTATATACACTTGTTTTGATTTAATCATATTTTATCTTTTTAACTATATTAATTTGTACTATTTAATCAAAATATAATTATTTTAAAATATTGTATTGGTGGCAAATATAATTTTTCGGTTATAAAGATAAATATAATTTTGTGGGTTTGGCAAAGAAATGAATTTTGCGATTTTGGTGAGAAAATGTGATTTTGTGGTTTTGACGGGAAACATGATTTTTTTGGTTTTTGCGGGAAAAATATTTTTGAGGTTTTGGCGAAAAATGCGTTGTTGCGGTTTTGGCGGGAAAATGTATTTTTGTGATTTGGTGAGAAAATGCGTTTTTCTGGTTTTGGCAAAAAATGTATTTTTGCGGTTTTGGCGGAAAAGTGTGTTTTATGGTTTTGGCGGGAATATGAGTTTTTGTGGTTTTGGCAAGAATTTGTTTTTTTTTTTTGCTTTTTGGTGAGAAATATGTGTGTTTATGGTATCGGCGGGAAAATATGTCTCTTTTTCGGTTTTGGTGCAAAAATATATTTCGGTGGTTTTGACCAGAAAATGTATTTTTGTGTTTTTGGCAAAAAATATATATAAACTTGAATAAAAATTGTTATTAAAATAAGAGTATATTTGTCATTTGATATTTGGACATGTTTATTTCCATCTAGATGCACCATTTAAACTCATCGCAATGAGCCATCTAGATGACTCTTATTTTAGGCTAAAATTTTAAAAATCATCTTGATGGATCTTTCAGATGATTTGTAATTTTAAGTTTAAACGAAAAACAATCTTATCTCTATCTAGATGGATCATCTGGACGGTGAAGTGAACATGCCATAGCTGATAGATGCTTGATGGTTCTTCCTTCTTTGTCATTTTTGTAATGGGCGATCGAAGAGAGAATTATGGTGGACCGTAGTTCTTTTTTTTTGCAATGATGGTGTTGTTTTTATTGTTAAATTTTTACTTTAGAATAATAATGTATTGATATTGAATATACTTCTTTGTGGAAATACATACCATAGCTTATATTGAATAATAATGTATTGATCATCTGGACGGTGAAGTGAACATGCCATAGCTGATAGATGATTGATGGTTCTTCCTTCTTTGTCATTTTTTGTAGTGGGCGATCGAAGAGAGAATTATGGTGGACCATAGTTCTTTTTTTTTGCAATGATGGTGTTGGTTTTATTGTTAAAGTTTTACTTTAGAATAATAATGTATTGATATATTTTTTTTTAATTTTTTTTTTATAATGTATTGATATTGAATATACTTCTTTGTGGAAATACATATTTCTCATTTTTGCTCATAGTGGTAGTAGATTCACCAAATTTTGTGAATTTGTGTGGTGCGTTTTATGGTTACTGGTGCAGGCTGTTTGAGCTTTCGTCTATCAAAACATTGGTAGTAAAGTCTCTTCAATGATCAAAGGAGACAATGTGTCGATTTTTTTCTGTAAATTTGTTGCATATGATCTTAAATTCTCAAAAAGTGTGGCGTTCTCTTTCGGTATAAATGGCAAATAAGCTTATGAATGTGTGATGGCTCCGGCGAACACATTGTTTTTGGTGAATGTTCATGGTGTACGTAAATGTATTATGATATAAATGAATGCATGATGGCTCTCGTGAACGTATGATACTGTTCAATGAACGTTCACAGTGAAAATATGATAACGTAAATGAACGTATGATATTCTTCTATGACGTTCATAGAAATTAATTGTTATATTCTTCTAATTCTATGAATGTTCATAGTGATATTTTTCTATGAATGTATTGCCTTGATTTCAAAGGTTTTAGATCACAGAATCATGTATTTGTCTTTTAGGTCGATGGCGCATGGAGGGAGCAAGATGTTTATACCGGGCAAGGGTGGCTATGTCGAAAGATAGATTCGGATGATGTGATGATGGGGGCGACGAATCTCCAACGAAGTCTATCACCTTTATATTCTGAATGTGAAGCTTTGATTTAGGCAATGGAATGCATGAAGAACATCCAATTCCATGATGTAGTTTTGGGATGGATTGTTTTCAATTGGTGAAAATAGTGTCAACACTTAAAGAATGACCAGCTTTTTCTACGCATATAGAAGAATTTCAACTCAGTAAAAGCTTCTTCCCTAACTTCAAGATCATACATATTCTAAAAGCACAAAACACAATGACAGACAAGCTTGCACGTGGTGTTAGATGTTCTCATTCAGCTATGCTTTATGTCGATTCCTCACCACCAATTTGGCTTTCCGAACTGGTAGGTCCGGTTACTTAGTTTAGCTTCTTTTGTTAAAAAAAATCCTAAACTCAAAATTTGTTTCCTAAATCGACCATGATTGACAAATTATGATATTTATTTTATTAAAGTTGAAGTACAAATTTGAACTAGTCCTTAAAATAACATTTTAATTACACTTAATGCCACTAGAAACTAACTAATCCATAATTTTAGCATTAATTATTTCTAACAATATATTTTAAAAAACACTCATTTAATTTTATTTATAGTCAACATCAATGATTGCTTGAAATGACAATATATTTTAATAAATCATTTTAAAGTAAATAATTAATTATTTTATTTGTAAGTAATTGTATTTATATAAATTATTACAAACAATATGATATAAAACAATATAAAACATTTTTAATATTTAATAAATATTAAAACATATCAATTTTTTCCTATCGAAAATAAGTATTCCGTTTATATTATATATAATAACTATTTTCAAAAGTTTAAAATATTAATGTACATGAATAATATAAAATTGACATAGAAATAAATAACAAGTCAAATAATTACTTACTTATTGTTTTACTAATAATTTTGTATGCGCTAAAAGTCCAAAAATATAAAAATTAATAAATACTGTATATAATTGATATATAATAAAAAAGCAAAATAGCATTAAGTACAAATAATAATTTAATGCTGATATCACAATATTTATGTACAATAAACATATACGTATATTTTTGAAAGTTAAAACAAATATATGCATAGGTATGTGGATCAAAATCTAGTTTTTAAAGGTTTAAGCCGTTAGTCGTGAATTTTATGCTTAAGAAATTAATTTTGAATAAAAGAAATATAGAACACGGCCAGAAACAGAGAAAGCTTGAGAAAAATTGCAACTAATTATATTGGGCCATATTGGGCCATATTGGGCTTCATATATAAATTCTAGTTTGTACGTTAGCTTAAACGTGTATACATGTTTATATATAAGGAGTTGCCTCCTCATGAAGTAAGATAGAGAAACTCTTTATAACTTCTAAATTTTTTAACATGGTATCAAAGCAATAACCTAGAAGGTTATTGGAAAACGATCTTACTGCGTTTCTTTATCTCGTGACTGAAATCTCTCTATGATATCGGATGAGGAAGGATCAATATCAAAAGAAGCTTCTGATGTCTGCAACAAAGTCAAAGTCGACGGTTGAATATGTTAGAAGAACGATATCGCCATATTACCTTAGTTCGGGAATAATCCAAGAACATTGATCTCTCAGCCCTTGTTGAATGGTCCAATCTACGATGAATGGTCTGCTAATATACGGCTGGCACTTCAAGCTCAAAAGAAATTTAGGTTTGCAAATGGATCCATTCCACACCTATAACTGGATTCAGAAGATTATGAAGACGAAACGTGAAAATAATACACTTGTGATATCATGGATCAAACTCACAATTGCAGAGTCACTGCGGTCTACCATATCATACACTGATGATTCACATGAATTGTGGATACACATCCAGCGAATATTCTCGGTGAAAAAGTGGTCAAAGAGTTTAGAGGCTCAAAACAGAGCTCGTGAATTGTCGACATGGTTGGCGATAGAAGTGTACTACAGAAAGCATACAAAACTGTGGAGTAGCTTGTGTGATTTCCAGAGAGCTAAAACACCGGATGAAACTAAACGGAAACGTGAAAAGGAGAAGCTTCAAAAATTCTTGAGGAACTAGACGAAATAAGCAGTAAAATCAAACTTGCTTTCACGTGATCCATTGCCATGATTGTCGAAGCTTATAGCATGCTCGCACAAGATGCAAAGTCAAAACTGTCTGCTCGTTTACATGATGAGCGAGTTGAGGCACTTAGCTTTTTTTGTCCAAACTATCTCTCGCGCCATACTGCTGAAAACAGAAGAATAAATCTGTTTATCTGCACACACTGCGGTAAAGATGAACACTTAGCTAACAATTGTTTTCGTAAAATTGGATATGCACAGTGATTCAATGAGACGAATAAACGTAAGTTCCAGTATGCTCTCTCTGGAACTGGTGATTCAGCATTCGCCAATCTCACTGCTTCGGATCGAGTTGGCATCAGTAGTCTAAATAATGCTCAATGGAAGACCCTTGTGAGCCTGCAAAGAAAACCCATACCAAATTATCGTCTTAATGGTACTTTTTTCTTGAGTCTTGGATTATTGATTCAAGTGCTTCCAACTGTTGGAATGAAGAAGGAAGAAGCATCAGTTGAGTGTGATCAAGTTGTTTATGCAAAGAATATGTGAAAGCTTATCTTTCACAAGAAAGATCATGAAGTGGAAAGTTTAGGTCAGGCTCAAATCACCCAAAAGCTTAATGTGCAAAAAAAAGTCTTAAAGATAATTTTTGGTGCAAAGTTAGTGCAAAAGAAATAATGCACAAGGAATGCACAAGAAATATAAAGAATGTGCAAAGTTCGGGTCAGCCTTGAATCAACCAAAGAAGCTTTGTGCAAAGTTCGAGTCAAGATAACTTTGGTGCAAAGTTAGGGACTAAAGAATCATGATCAAGAATGTGCAAAGTTAAGGATAAAAGAATCATGATCAAGAATGTGCAAAGATAGGGACTGATATGGACCAGAACTGTTTTGGAGGCAAGAGCGCCATTTGAATTCAAATTGAAGGAGAAGTCTCATGAAAGCTTAAGGACCAGAGAGCTGTTGGGTCAGGTCACTATCTCACCTTCTGGACGTGCCATCCAGCCCCTGATTCCCCATTATATTAGTTGTTTAAGTATTCTCTTATTTAATCATTGTTTATTGTAAGTGATTGTCTATATAAAGACTTCACCCTCTCTTGTAACATTTGAACTGAATATGTACAAGTTTCTCTCTCTAATTTCGTGTGCTCTCTCTCCCTTGCTTGTGTCTAAACAATATTCACAATGTAAGAAATTAAACATTATGGTTTAAAGGGTGCCTTAACTCTATCTCTCTTCAGACAGCCTAATACTTGTAAAACTCACTCAAACTCTTCTTTATCTCCTTCTTAAACTCTAGATTACTGATTCTAATTCTCATTTTTCTTAAGTGAACAAACTGAAAGTGTTGTGTCACTTCTCAAGGATTAGATTCAAACTAGAGATTATTTGCCACGTATAACTAGTTTACTGTCTAGGGACTTGGTTGTAGTGTAGGTTACTTAAGAGGATTAATCCACCAATTGATTGTCTCTTCCTTTGAATGGTGAGTTCTTGTTGTATGATTGAAGGGGATTCAGTTACAATTTAACTGAATACTCTCTTGACATGAGACAAACACTCAGGAATTCCAACATGGTATTAGAGCTTTGTTGCTCTTCTTTAGGACCAAACTCATCTCTTTTCTCTCTGTTTTTAATAAATCCTTTCTTTCCCACTCTGATATAGTGTAACCTTGGTCAATACTTGTTAGTATCTTGAAATCAAGCCTGAGGAAGAGAAAAGATTCGAGAATGCTTCACCATTATGTTTTATCCAGTGGATAGTAGCTCTCTTTCTATGGAGCATCTCTTTGACCAGTGGACAAAATTTTTTGATCCATTGGTTTCATTGTTGTCTTAACCACATAAAACTCTTGTCTATGTGTTATCCTGATGGTTCTCTTGTTGCAAGCCCTGGAAAACATCAGTGAGTTATTCCAGTGGCACATGTCTAAGACCAGTGGATAAATTAATTGTTCAAGGGTCCATTCTGTTATAGCTATTAAAGCACCAAACTCTTGATGAGTATTGGATTCTCCTGGCTGTTATGCTTCCCCAAAACTCAAGAATACATAGCAAAACTCTGTCCATTGGAACTCTTGAGCAAATTCTCTACTCTCTCATTCTCTGATTCTCAGGTTACTTATTCTCCATCGTTCTCCCATTCTCTGGCTACTAATACTCTGGTTACATCATTCTCTATTCCCTATTAATTCTTTGGTTACTTATACTCTCTGGTTACTTAAAACTCTATTCTCATAATCTTGTTTAGAATCTGCCTAAGGTTGTTAAATTGTCTTGAAGTTAAGCTGTCTTAAAAGAATTGTCTTGCTTCTGCCTTTGGAAAATCGATTGTGATCAATTCCTCAATGCTTAGTCTTGATGATTATGATTAAGAGAGTGTTTCTAGGATATAATCATGAAGATATATGTTCATTGCTTGATGTACTTGTTATAAATGTGTTTTGAAAAATGAGACTTGGTAAAAAACCCATGTTCTGATCTCTTGTTGTCTACTGATTCTTGTCTTAGTGTTAGTTTGACAGGTTTCCCATGTTGATTAGAGCCTGCACAAGATGCTTATTCCCGACCATGGAGATTGCCCACTGCCTATCAACACTTTGGACACTGATTGTGTCCATTAACTCCCAAGAAGGTTGAGAGAATGAATGGAGTAGCGAAGAGATTTCTCATAAGTGACTTACATGATGCCAAGAGGGTGGACATGAAGTACACTCAAGAGAAAAAAGCCACAATTCAAGCCAAGAGGGTCATGGTCTCAAGTCATTTGTGATCATCATAGGCTCTCATCTTCCAAGCTTGACCACATACTCTCATTCCCAGGTCAAGCTTAAGGAGGGTGTTAATATGATAAGCCAATCACCATTCTTCTAATGCAAGGGCAGTACCTAAATCTATACTCAGTCTTATAATTGAATATGTTTTCCCCCTAAGAATTGAGGCATGTGTATGTGTATTGTTTGAATCAGGTACTTGGAGATCATGTGAAGAGTTTGTTTATGGATCAAACTCTTTGATGATAGCAGGATGTCAGAAGAAAGGGGGAGACAAAGAACCAGCCACATGGAAAGTTCCTAGCAGTATGAGTGTGAAGCAAGGAAGGCATTAGTGCTTGCTTGCCATTGAAGAAAGGCCATGATCCAGGGAGTCCTACACATTGATATCAAGCTCCTTAGACCCACTGGACAATCCCTATGCTGAGATGCTTGTACTCCTTTTCTCGTGTTAATATGAGAAGCCAATATCCATTCTTCTTATGCAAGGGAAGTACCTAAATCTATACTCAGTCTTATGACAAAATATGTTTGCCCCCCTGAGAATTGATGCATGTGTGTGTGTATTGTTTGAATTCGGTACTTGGAGCTCATGAGAAGAGTCTGTTTTTGGATCAAACTCTTTGATGAGGGCAGGATGTCAGAAGAAAGGGGGAGACAAAGAACCGGCCACATGGAAAGTCCAAGCAGTTTTGAGTGTGAAGCAAGGAAGGCATTGGTGCCTGCTTGCCATTGAAGAAAGGCCATGATCTAGGGAGTCCTACACATTGATCTGAACCTCCTTAGACCCACTGGCCAAACTCTAGGCTGAGATGCTTGTACTTTTTTCCCTAAGTCTGGTTTTATCCCAAAGATATTTTCCATACTTATGTTCGTAATGAGGCAAGTACTCTCAGTTTCAAGCTTGCCCAAGGATCTCCTATGGTCAACCTTGACGGGGAGTTTTGGAATGAAGAAGGAAGAAGCATCAGTTGAGTGTGACAAGTCGTTTGTGCAAAAGATTATCTTGCACAAGATTTACACAAGAAAGATCATGAACTTCAAAGTTCAGGTCATCCCAAAATCACCCAAAGTTGATTGTGCAAAACAAGGGTTAAAGATAATCTTTGATGAAAATTTAGTGTAAAAGAAATAATGCACAAGAAAGATAAAGAATGTGCAAAGTCCGGGTCAACCTGGAATCAAACAAAGAAGCTCCGTGTAAAGTTCGGGTCAAGATAACTTTGGTGCAAAATTAGGGACTAAATAATCATGATCAAGAATGTCCAAAGTTAGGGGTAAAAGAATCATGATCAAGAATATGCAAAGATATGGACTGTTATTGACCAGAAACTGTTTTGGAGGTAAGAGAGCCATTTGAATTCAAATTGAAGGAGAAGTCACATGCAAGCCTAAGGACCAGAGAGCTGTTGGGTCAGGTCACTATCTCACCTTCTGGACGTGCCAGCCAGCCCCTGATTCCCCATTATATTAGTTGTTTAAGTATTCTCTTATTTAATCATTGTTTATTGTAAGTGATTGTCTATATAAAGACTTCACCCTCTTTTGTAACATTTGAACAGAATATGTACACGTTTCTCTCTCTAATTTCGTGTGCTCTCTCTCCCTTGCTTGTGTCTAAACAATATTCACAATGTAAGAAATTAAGTATTATGGTTTAAAGGGTGCCTTAACTGTATCTCTCTTAAGGCAACCTATACTTGTAAAACTCATTCAAACTCTTCTTTATCTCCTTCTTAGACTCTAGATTACTGAGTCTAATTTCCATTCTCCTTAAGTGAACAAACTTAAAGTGTTGTGTCACTTCTCAAGGATTAGATTTAAACTATAGATTTTATTTGCCACACATAACCAGTTTATCGTCTAGGATCTTGGTTATAGTGTAGACTATTTAAGAGAATTCAACCACCAGTTGGTTGTCTCTTCCTTTGAATGGTGAGTTCATGTTGTATGGTTGAAGGGGATTCAGTTACATGTTAACTGAATACTCTCTTGACATGGGACAAACATTCATGAATTCCAACACCAACCACATGACATGGAGTAGGGAATTCTCATCTAAGATCTCAGATATGTCTCCAATTTTGATAAAGCTTCATGATGGTACACCCATACGACATCATCTAAACAAGGAAAAGTAAAATTGGGTTCTTCATTTGATCTTTGCAATGTGTACTACATGGATGGTCTTCAGTGTCATTTTATTTCAGTATCTCAACTTACTCGTGGCAATGGATGCATATTACAGATTACTGATAGGCTATGTATTGTTCGGCATTACGATGACGCTGATTGTAACGAGTGGACAAGGTTATGGACTATACTTTCTTAGAGAAGTAGATGCTGTAGCGGTAATTCAAGAGACAGATAAAGAACCTATGGAACGATGGCATTGTCGTTTAGGATATCCATCATCCAAAGCCTTAGAGATGTTGAAGTTATCTGAATTTAGTAGTTGTGTTTTTAATTCTAAGACGTGTGACGCTTATATACGCGCCAAACAAACCAGAGATTATTTTCATTTGAGTATTAATGAATGAGTTCTGCTTTTGAGATAATTCATTGCGAACTTTGGGGTCTATATCGTACTCATGCTCTTTATGGACCATGCTACTTCTTAACAATTCTTGGTGATTACTCTAGAGAAGTTTGGATATTGATGTCTTGCATATTTTCATGGTTTTGTCCATCCATTTACATGCATTTTGATCATGTAGACTAGGATTTAGTCATCTCTAGGTTGCCTTTTGCACACATGACTTCTTATCAGGTTTTGGAGTATTCCTTGGAGTTCTTGAAGATGGTTGGAGGCTTTTGGAGCTAAAGAGGAGAGCTAAAGGTGATCATAGGACGAGCAGATCTGGAGCTACATGCCAGAGCAACCTCATGATGTCGCTCCCATTTCAAGCGACCTCTAGAGCGAGTTATCCTAGTCGCTCGGCTCTGTCTCGCTTTGTTGCATGTGAAGGATCCTGGAGCGACTAACCGGAGCGATGAGCCAAGGTCGCTCCCCATCAGAGCGACCACCCCAGTGAGGATGCCAGGTCGGTCGCACTTTGAGCAAACGAGTTCCAGCCAAAGCGAAGTCAGGGAGCGATGACCATAAGTCGCTCCCACCCGCAGGGACCCCACTAGAGCGACATGCACAGGTCGCTGCGTGTTCCTCTTCAGACGAAACTCAAGTTATTTTAGGGACCTTTTGGTCATTTTTTTTCATTGTTTACACTGTCTAAACCTAAGTTAAGTATCTCTGTAAACCGTTGGAGGCGGATTATCTTTTGTTCTTGAAGAAATACAGAAAAAAACCTTTCGGAAAGTTCATCTTCTAAGATCATTGTTTCTTTACTATGTTGCTCGTTCCTTGTTTATTCCATCATTCACATGATTAAGCTTGAATCCAAAATGGGTTTAAGAGGAATCATGATGATTAGTGAGTAGACCACCTTAAGATTCATGGGTTAGGGAGACTACGGGTGATTAGGCTAGATCTAGGATGTTTTAGTGTAGATTTCTCTTGTTCCTTGCTAGTAGAGCAATCATAATGCATCTTTTGAGTTGGCCACTCAAGGGTTGATCTTTAGGCATTTCCCACCCATAAAATGTTCGATGAAATGCCTGAGTCGACTCTCCTAAGCTTTTAACATTCTTTACAAAGGACACTTGTTGTTAAAGGTGTTAAAATGGCTAGCAGACTTATTCTTAATGATTACTTCCATAACATTCAACCGAAGACATTTGATGCTTGAGTTATGTTAGTAAATGAACATTCATCTAGACATAGAACTTGTTTAGAATTGTGTCTAGGCTTAACGTTGATAGTTTAATTGATCGCTTGCCATCCTTAGTTCAAACCTTAATCACCCAAGGTCTATTTCCCTTTACCCATGAGTTCTCTTTTATCTTAACTGTCAAAGCTATTTCACTTTTCGCGTCTAGCGTTCTGTTATTGCATTTTAATCTTAGTAGTAATTCAAAACCCAATCAATCACATGATCCAACTAGATTAAGCTGGTACTTGCACTCTCGGTGCTTTTATATCCCTCAGAACTTGTTCGACAATCTTTTATACTACAACATTTGCCTTAGGAGCCTTGAAAACTCCTAACATCAAATTGGCACCATTGCCAAATTCTGAATTGATTAGAACATTGAGATTTAGTCACCTGCTTGAGACTAAGTCATTTTTTCTTTTATTTCGGTACTGATTCTCTGTCTTCATCTCTTTTTGACACTTTAAGTATATGAACTTGAGGAGCAGGGGCACAACAAACCTAGTTCCACGAGTTCCAGATATCAGGGCTTACGAAAGAGCTATCTTAAGACAGAGAAGACAAGAGTAGCAACAAGTTCAGCCACAGGAGTTGAATATTGACATGGATCCACCAAACAGAAACAACATTAACAACCCTCTGCCACAAGGTGTTAACAATGGACCACAAGGGCCAATTCACACACCCCGACCAGCTCGCGCCATTGGTGCTTATGACCGTCCAAATGTTAATGGTCAGAGGTTGGGCATCTGAGCTCCACTAGTGGAGGCCGACAACTTTGACGTCAAACCTGGACTCCTCAATGTAATTGAGAACAATAAGTATCATGGCTTGCCTGTAGAAGACCCATTTGATCACTTGGACAAGTTTGTCAGTTATTGTGGTTTGTCAAAAACCAATGGTGTGTCCGAAGACACTTTCAAGCTCAAGCTTTTCCCTTTCTCTTTAGGGGATAAGGCACGTCAGTGGGAGAAGACTGTACTCAGTGACACCATCACTACTTGGGATGAGTGCAAGAGAGCATTCTTGGAGAAATTCTTCTCTTCCTCCAGAACTGCTAAGCTGAGAAACGAAATCTCTAGTTTCCAGCAAAAGAAGTTGGAAAGATTCAGTGAAGCCTGGGAGAGATTCAAAGGCTACCAGTCCAAGTGCCCACACCATGGTTTTACTATGGAAAGCTTGCTTAGCACGTTCTACAGAGGTGCTCTTCCGAAGTACAGAGCCAGATTGGACACCGCAAGCAATGGGTTCTTTTTGGGAAGAACTGAGGAAGATGCAGAGGAGCTAGTGGACAACATGGTGAAGAGTGATGCAGTCTACAGTGCAGAACACGACAAAGTCAATAGGGGTGACGACAAGCAGACAAGGAAGGAGATCAAAGCATTGGAAGATAAATTCGATCTTCTCATTGCTGAAAAAGCCACACAAGAACAAGTGAAAGCTGTGAGCAGGAAGGACCACCAACAGTCAATGAGGTTGATGGCTTGGAAGGACAAGAAGAGTTGTGTTTCATAAACAACAACGGTACTTGGTATAGAAAAGAGCCTAACTTCCAGTACAACTACCCACAGAAATCCTATCCCAACAACAAACAAGGAGGATATCAGAATAAGAACAGCCAACAGGGCAACTACCAGTCTCAGCAACCTCCACCTGGTTTCTCCAACAAAGGGAACCAATCTTCTCCACAACAAGCTAACCCTTCTACCTCTGTCCCTCAAGGAAACAACACTGAAACTCTACTGAAACAGATCTTGGAGTCTCAGAATAGAAGTGAGAAGCATGTTGGTTATGAGCTGAAGAACTTGCATGCCAATATTGAAGGAAGCTACAATGAGCTCAACAACAAGTTCAAAGCTTTGGAAAACTAGTTTGCTTCAATGAGATCTAACCAAAGTCGCCAACAAGGGTCACTACCAGGAAAATCTGAGCAGAATCCCAAGGAAACTATGAAGGCGGTCACACTCAGGAGTGGGAAACAGTTATCTCCTAAAGCTCTCACCAAGGATGCTGAGAAACTAGGTGAGGGGGATGCCATCAACATTGATGATGAGGTTGTGATTGTTGATGAGAAGATCAATGATGAGATTTTAGAGAAGATTGTGGAAGCCAAGGGTAAAGGAAAGGTTGGAGAAGAGAAGAAGTCAGTTAAAGATGGTGAAGTTGCTGCTCCAACAAATGAGAAATCTTTTGTCCCTCCTCCTTATGAACCCAAACTTCCATTCCCTGGAAGATTCAAGAGGCAGCTGCTAGAGAAGTACAAGGCTATGTTTGAGAAGCAAATGAGTGAAGTTCAAATCACAGTGCCCATCATTGATGTTTTCATGTTGGTTCCTCAGTACAACAAGTTCCTGAAAGACGCTATGGCTACTAAGAAGAAAGAGATGGATGGTATGATGATCCTTACTCATGAGTGCAGTGCTATCATCCAGAGGCTTGTTGTTCCTAAAAAGTTAGAGGATCCAGGATGCTTCACACTGCCATGTTCTCTTGGACCTATGGTATTTGAAAGGAGTCTCTTAGATTTCGGAGCTAGTGTCAGCTTGATGATGTTGTCTGTTGTGAAGAAACTGGGTTTCACTCAGTACAAGAAGTGTAAACTCTCCTTGGTTTTGGCTGATCGTTCAGTGAAGTACCCTGTAGGTGTCTTAGAGGACCTCCCTGTGAAGGTTGGAAACTATGAGATCCCTACAGATTTTGTAGTGCTTGATATGGGGGAGGAAGCTCAAGATCCTTTGATCCTTGGAAGACCGTTTTTAGCTACAGCTGGAGCTATTAATAATGTGAAGGATGGTACGATTGATCTATAGCTGGGAAAAGGGCACACGCTGCACTTTGACATCAAGGAGATCATGAAGAAACCAACTGTCCAAGGACAAATCTTCTACATTGAAGAGATGGATGCTCTTGCTGATGAACTCCTTGAAGAGATATCACTAGAGGAACCTCTACATCATGCCCTGAAGATAGATAGAGGGGTTGAAGTGATTGAGAATGCTGAGAGCATTGCTTATGGGTTAATGTTGGATTCGCACAAGAGTGTCACTGGTGAGAAGCAGTACGAGGCACTACCAAAGGCGACTCATCAAGAAGCCTTGGTCACTCAACAAGAGGATGTCAAGCAAGATGACTGGAGCGAGCTCAAAGCACCTAAAGTGGAGCTAAAACCTCTTCCCCAAGGTGTAAGGTACTCATTCCTTGGACCCAATGAAATATATCCTGTCATTGTGAGTAGTGAACTTACTGAATCTCAGCTATCTGAACTTTTAACAGCACTTAAAAGATTTAGAAAAGCAATAGGTTACTCACTTGATGATATCAAAGGGATATCATCTACTTTGTGCATGCATAGGATACATCTTGAGGATGAATCAACGACTTCTATAGAGCATCAAAGAAGGTTAAATCCTAACTTGAAAGATGTTGTAAAGAAAGAGATTCTTAAACTCTTAGATGTTGGTGTGATTTACCCTATTTCAGATTCTAAATGGGTATCTCCTGTGCATGTGGTTCCAAAGAAAGGTAGTATCACCATTGTTAAAAATGACAAGGATGAACTGATACCAACAAGAACGATCACTGGTCATAGGATGTGTATTGATTACCAAAAACTGAACTCTGCATCTAGAAAAGATCATTTTCCATTACCATTTATTGATCAGATGCTTGAGAGACTTGCTAACCATCCATTCTACTGTTTTCTTGATGGTTATTCGGGGTTTTTCCAGATACCCATACATCCCAATGATCAAGAGAAAACGACATTCACATGCCCCTATGGTACCTTTGCCTATCGAAGGATGCCATTTGGGCTATGTAATGCTCCAGCCACCTTTCAAAGGTGCATGATGTCAATCTTCTCTGATCTAATTGAGGATGTAGTGGAGGTGTTCATGGATGACTTCTCTGTCTATGGATCTTCGTTTCCTGCTTGTTTGTCAAATTTGTGCAGGGTCCTACAGAGATGTGAAGACACCAACCTCGTGCTGAATTGGGAGAAGTGTCACTTCATGGTGAAAGAAGGGATTATGCTGGGCCACAAGATTTCAGAGAAGGGGATTGAAGTAGACAAGGCCAAGATTGATGTGATGGTGGGTTTAACCCCACCAAAATCAGTAAAGGATATCAGGAGCTTCTTGGGGCCTGCTGGCTTTTATAGAAGGTTCATCAAGGATTTCTCAAAAGATTGCCAGGCCACTTACCAGATTGCTGTGCAAGGAAGAGACCTTCCTCTTTGGGCAGGAGTGTCTTGAAACTTTCAAGAAGCTGAAAAGTGAACTTGTGAGTGTTCCAATTGTTCAGCCACCTGATTGGGATCTCCCTTTTGAGATCATGTGTGATGCCAGCAACTACGCTGTAGGAGCAGTGTTGGAGCAGAAGAAAGATGGCAAGACTCATGTCATCTACTACGCGAGCCAAACCCTCAATGACGCCCAGATGAATTATGCAACAACTGAAAAGGAGATGCTAGCCATTGTCTTCACCTTTGAGAAGTTCAGAAGCTATCTAGTGGGATCTAAAGTCATTGTGTATACTGATCATGCTGCTTTGAGACATCTATTGGCAAAGAAAGATGCATAACCTAGGCTTTTGAGATGGATCATTTTGCTTCAAGAGTTTTATCTAGAGATCAGAGACAAGCCGGGTGTTTAAAATGGTGTAGCTGATCACTTGTCCAGGTTGAAAGTGGAGTGTTGTACTCCCATCGATGAAGGGCTGCCAAAAGAGCAGATCATGGTTATTGGAGCAGTGATAGCAGTTTGTGAGACTGACAGGAAGCTTGAAGAAGTAAAGGCAATAGAGGAGAATGAACCTTGGTATGCTTATTTGGTGAACTATTTAGCCACATGAAAAGAGCCGTTGAATCTTGTGGGGTATGACAAGAAGAAGTTCTACAAGGATGTGAAGAGATACTACTGGGATGAGCCTTACCTCTACATTCTCTGTAAGGATCAGCTCTACAGAAGAGTGGTGGCAAATGAAGAAGTTGATGGGATCCTTACGCAATGTCATGGGTCATCCTATGGTGGCCACTTTGCTACCTTTAAAAATGTTGCAAAGGTATTACAAGATGGATTCTGGTGGCCACATATGTTCAAAGACACACAAGACTTCGTTTCAAGGTGTGATTCGTGCCAAAGAAGAGGAAATATCACCAAGAGGAATGAGATGCCTCAAAAACCAATCCTTGAAGTTGAAGTGTTTGATGTGTGGGGCATAGACTTCATGGGACCATTCCCATCATCCTATGGGAACAAGTACATCCTAGTAGTTGTTGACTATGTATCCAAATGGGTGGAAGCTATTGCAAGCCCCACTAATGACGCCAAGGTTGTAACCAAGATGTTCAAGAGCACCATCTTTCCAAGATTTGGTGTTCCAAGGGTTGTGATCAGTGATGGAGGTTCTCACTTCATCAACAGGCTACTAGAGGCACTTCTCAAGAAGAACGGTGTGAAACATAAGGTGGCAACTCCTTACCATCCCCAAACAAGTGGTCAAGTTGAGGTTTCTAACAGAGAGATCAAGTCCATTTTGGAAAAGATCGTGGGGGCTACAAGGAAGGATTGGTCTAATAAGCTTGATGATGCACTTTGGGCTTATAGGACAGCTTACAAGACTCCTCTGGGGACCACACCTTTCAACCTTGTGTATGGGAAAGCTTGCCACTTGCCAGTAGAACTTGAGTACAAAGCACTTTGGGCAGTTAAGTTACTGAACTTTGACATCAAGAGTGCCACGGAGAAAAGACTTCTTCAACTGCATGAACTCGATGAGATAAGAATGGATGCTTTTGAGAACTCGAGGATCTACAAGGAGAAAACTAAAGCTTTCCATGACAAGAGCATCATGAAGAGAGAGTTCAAAGAAGGAGATCAAGTTCTTCTCTACAACTCGAGGTTGAAGCTGTTTCCAGGAAAGCTTAAATCAAGATGGTCAGGGCCATTCAAGGTTAAGGAAGTTAGGCCTTATGGTGCAATAGTGTTGTGGAGTGCTGATGGAAGAGACTTCACAGTCAACGGACAGAGAGTTAAGCTCTACATGACCACAACACCAGAGGAAAGCGGAACTACAATTCCACTTTCTGATCCAACCTCCGCCTTATCGTCAAGAGGCAAAGTCAAGCTAGAGACTTAAAACAAGCTCACTTGGGAGGAATTCTCATGTCTATCCTTGTACATATCTCTTTGCAATTTCTTTTTCATTTTGTTTTGAGTTCTTTTGTTGAGGACAATGAAGGTGTTTGGGACACCGACACAACGTTATGACCAGAGCGACCCCTTCCCAGCGATGCGCCTAAGTCGCTGCCAGATGGAGCGACCAACAGAGCGAGGCAGCATGGTCGCTCGCGTTTTCGTAATCTTTGAAGCTCGAAATACACCTCGGAGCGACTCCATTGCAGCGACCATGCTAGGTCTCTCTCAGACAGAGCGACGTCGGGAGCGAGATGTGTTGGTCGCCTGCTGTTCTGCACATGTCGGAGCAATCTACCCGCAGCGACCAAGCTAGGTCGCTCCAAACCGGAGCGACCTCTAGAGCGATGGCATGAGGTCGCTCGCAGACAATGAGGCAAAGAGAGACCTCGCAGCGACCCCTCCGGATCGATGCCACCAGGTCGCTGCGCCTCTTGTCCAGGTAAGTGGTTCCTTCTTTAAATCGGGTTCACTTGAACCAAACCGACCCTAAACCAGCCTAAACCCACCCAGCTCGTGTTATAACCCTAGGCACCCCCTCTCTCACTCCCCTACCTCACCAAGAACACACAAAACTTCCTCATACTCTCTCAAGGCCTCTCTCCACCAAAACCACCATAACTCCCTCAAAACTCCACCAAATCACCTAGTTCTTCTTACTAACTCCAAGCTTTCGCCCATGTAGTCTATTTCACCTTACCCAAGCACCATTTCCTTTCATCCAAAGCAAGGTATTGAGTTTTTAAATTCAATTTCGTAGGTCCATGAACCCAAAAATTTCAAAATCTAAATTTGATCTTATTCTTGCTTTTTTATGGTGAAAAAGACTAGGAAAACCTCATATATCAAGTCGGATTGAAGAATCTATGGTGAAATTGAGTTCAAATTGATTTTTTTATCAAATTAGGGTTCATGGATTTGGGGCTTTTCAATTTTGTCACTATTTGAGTGTGTATGGGGTTGAGATTGGCTTGTTAGAGTAGTTAGAGGCTTGATTCATTGTTGTTGGGTCACTTTCTAGGTGCTAAAAAGGTTAAGTTGTTGTAATGAGTAAACTTGAGCTTAATTTTGGTAAATCATTAGTTTACATCACTCTTACAACTCTCACTTGCTATTTCTAGTCTTTCTACACTTCATCTACTCATTTCCTTTGTAACCTTTGACCTTTTCAGGTACAATGGTTAGGAAATGCATGAACAGAGAGATGTTGAAGCCCTAGACTCCGAGCCAACTGGGCCCGTCACTGGAGGTACTTCTAGACAGCGAACAATCGCTACAAAGAAGTCAGCTCTACAAGAGAAGAGAGAGGGGAAGGGTCCAGCGGCTCCAACCAATCAAAGGAGTGATGAAGAAAGTGAGGATGATCAAGCTCCCCAAAAGAAAGCAAAAATGTTTAAAGGGAAAGAAGTAGCTGTTGACAGAGACATGGAGAAGACTCCATCCCAACATGAGTTGTACCATCACTTGATGGATGGGATTGGTTGGCCTCCTATAAGGTTTGCTGAACTTGAATTGCTGAAAGAGTTGGGCCTAGATTCTGATATTGAGGCAATGGTTAGACATTTGAAGATCCCGCAGCTCCTCACCGTGGCATATCCTTTCTACAAGGATGCCTCCGCTCAGTTCCTCTCTTCTCTAGAGGTCACCTACCATGAGACTCGGCATTTGAGACAAGGATGGGGCAAGATCAAGTTCAAGGTCCATGGTAGATTATACAACATGAACTTCAAGGATATTGGGAAAGTCATGGGTTTTCAAGACCAAGAAGACTCCTCACTCCCCAGATGTGAAAACCTTCCTAGAAGCTTTAGAAGTTGATTGCAGGAAACAAGCACCTCCCAGAAAGTGATAAGAACTCCAGCATCCGTCATCCTTCTGTGCGCTACCTTCATAGGATGCTTGTCCATGCTTTCTATCCAAGGAAGCAAGCAGGGAGTGTCACTGAGGAAGACTTACGACTCCTATGCCCAGCTATCAGGCCTTATACTAACCCTGGTGAGCTACCTCTACCGAGCGAAGACATCTATGCTACATTCGGGATGGTAGGATTCTTTGTGGGTCGTCTGGAGCATTACAAAAACTGGGCATGGACCACCACGGACAGCAAGGCCAAGATTGGGATTGGCAACCTGATCACACCTCTACTTGAGTTTATGGGAGTTCGATTAGGGAAAGCAACATGGGGACCAACTTTCATTGATGGCCCCTACTTGAAGATCGCTACTTACTTCAGTGGACGGTATTGTCAAAACTATGTCTACCAATACACTTTGAGCGGTCACCAGGTTGAGGTGCTACTTCCAAACAAAGAACTAACGAGTTTGGAGAGACCTGGAGCAGTTCTTTCGACATTCCCCAGGAGGCCTTCTTTAGAGAGCATGGACATATTGATCCCATGGCTGCATCGGGGAGCAGGAAGAGTGCCCCTATGAGACAAGAAGAATCTGAGGAGGACACACCTGATCAAGTCTATGGCCCCCCGCGCTACTATTTCCAACCCTTCGAGGGAGTCTTACCCCATGGCGCTCTTCGTGACGCGCATGAGCATATTAACAGACTCCAGCGATGGAACAAAGCCCAGGACCGAGCCTTCTACAAGCTCAAGACCAAGTACAAGGAGCTGAAGAGGACAATGAAAAGCCAAGCCAAAGCTTCAGCCAAGTTTATGAAGAAGGTGGCTGATGTATTGGTAAGAGGAGGAGTAGCAGGGTGTAGCTCGAGTGATTTCGTCGTGGGGAACACTTCAGCTCCTCAGCCTCGGCAAGAGAGCCCACCGCGCACAGCTAGCAAGCTCGAGCGTGTTGGGCGCAACTTCAAAGCCCCACAGTCTGCTTCCGGGAACCAGTCTCCCTCCTTCACCTCCCCAGATGACGACTCTGGTGACGAAGCAGACAGCGTACCAATGGGTCAATACGGTGCACCGTACAGCCACTACAACGCCGCCTACAGCCACTACGACACACCATATGGCTATGGCTCTCTACCAGCAGGCTACTACCTTACGTACCCTGAGGAAGGCGGGTAAGGAGACGCCAACCCTGACAACTAGCGAGGTACTCCATTACTTTTCATTGTACATACCATTTTTATTCTGCATTTTAGTTATCTTTTCGGGTATCTCTTTCAACTTAACAACACAGAGACTGTGTGAATTAAGTTTGGGGGAGGTACAAAACATTTAATCATGTTTTCTTTCATCATCTTGAGTCTCATACATTGCATTGTACATACATAAATGCATAAAAAAGAAAAAGAAACAACATGTAGTTGCATTCATCCTCTTAAGATTAAGTCTAGATCATATAGGTTGCATTCATATGCATTGGGAGCAATGATTACAAAACACCTTGTAAAAAACACTTGTCAACAGCTCAAAATGACACCCTAGTTAGACATACCAAGTAGCTTAAGCATCTCTTGCAAGCCTTGCACGCTTCGAGCCTTGAAAACTCTTCTTGAAACATGTTTGCTAGCTTGAAATTGACATTGTTCTTGAAACCAACTCCAATCTGAAAATTTGGCTTAATGAACTTATTCTCTCTCGCATATGGGCACTTGCATACTTGATCATGGGTCTCATACACATTTGGGTTATCTTATTCCATTTTAACCACTTTTTGTTAGCCCAAATGGAACTCCACACCCTTGAACCCAAGCCATTCCTTTGAGACCAAACATTTGATTTGCATGAGTGAGGCCTCTTTCGATAGCTTGTCATGTGCAAAATCTTGAGAGTATTGGAGGCGACATAGGATTGTTCTCATCTCTTGCTAGCATAGGAACTTGTTTTGAGCTAGAATCTAGGATGGTGAATGTGTATGTGCTTTTAAGTTGAGATCTTGGGGAAAGAAAAAAAAGCCATTAGGGATCAAAAGAAATGAAAAGAAGCTCTAGATTGTGTTAAAAGAAACCCTCCTCTATAAAAAAAAACAAAAACAAAGAAATAAGTTTGGGGGAGGAGATGTGTAAAGAAGAAAGGTTAGAGCTAAGGAATAAAAAATGAAGAGTCCCTAGTTGGTTGTGTGAAAAAAGAAAAAAAGGGAGAGAGAAACATGTTCATTGGTGAGTGATGTAAGCAATGGTGATTTGGGGCCATGGGATGAAGAAGAAGGGTTAGAACTTGTGATCACTTAGGAAAGGGTAGAATGATGAGAATAAGACTATGTACGCATGAGTTGCCTCTAGTCTTAGATAAATTTTGCATAATGATCAAGCTCCTTGTTCTTGAGTGATAGCTACTAAAAGAAAATTTGGATGCATTTGAACCCTCCTCTTTGTTCTCGTTAGACCATTTGCATGCCTAGCCAAATGATTGAGATCATGTGCCCATTTGTGAGAATTCGCCCTGTGTTTGTGTATGTGAATCAATGTGAGAGTTGGTTGAAAAATTGTTAATTGAAAAGCTTTGCATATTGCTAAAAGGCATAAGAGTTCTTTGACAGGCCTAGAGAAGCTAGAGTATAATAGTAGAGTGTGCTCATGCTAGTTGTTATGTCTCTTTAGGATGTCAAGTTGAGTGTTTAGGTGTGTTTCTTTTGGTTATGAGCTCCCACCATCAAGCCATTCCCCATGTGAGTTCTAGAAAGTTCACTTCTGGACAAGTAATGGACAAGTTTGGGGGAGTTGATGTCTTGCATATTTTCATGGTTTTGTCCATCCATTTACATGCATTTTCATCATGTAGACCAGGATTTAGTCATCTCTAGGTTGCATTTTGCACACATGACTTCTTATCAGGTTTTGGAGTATTCCTTGGAGTTCTTGAAGATGGTTGGAGGCTTTTGGAGCTAAAGAGGAGAGCTAAAGGTGATCATAGGACGAGCAGATCTGGAGCTACATGCCAGAGCAACCTCATGATGTCGCTCCCATTTCAAGCGACCTCTAGAGCGAGTTATCCTAGTCGCTCGGCTCTGTCTCGCTTTGTTGCATGTGAAGGATCCTGGAGCGACTAACCGGAGCGATGAGCCAAGGTCGCTCCCCATCAGAGCGACCACCCCAGTGAGGATGCCAGGTCGGTCGCACTTTGAGCAAACGAGTTCCAGCCAAAGCGAAGTCAGGGAGCGATGACCATAAGTCGCTCCCACCCGCAGGGACCCCACTAGAGCGACATGCACAGGTCGCTGCGTGTTCCTCTTCAGACGAAACTCAAGTTATTTTAGGGACCTTTTGGTCATTTTGTTTCATTGTTTACACTGTCTAAACCTAAGTTAAGTATCTCTGTAAACCGTTGGAGGCGGATTATCTTTTGTTCTTGAAGAAATACAGAAAAAAACCTTTCGGAAAGTTCATCTTCTAAGATCATTGTTTCTTTACTATGTTGTTCGTTCCTTGTTTATTCCATCATTCACATGATTAAGCTTGAATCCAAAATGGGTTTAAGAGGAATCATGATGATTAGTGAGTAGACCACCTTAAGATTCATGGGTTAGGGAGACTACGGGTGATTAGGCTAGATCTAGGATGTTTTAGTGTAGATTTCTCTTGTTCCTTGCTAGTAGAGCAATCATAATGCATCTTTTGAGTTGGCCACTCAAGGGTTGATCTTTAGGCATTTCCCACCCATAAAGTGTTCGATGAAATGCCTGAGTCGACTCTCCTAAGCTTTTAACATTCTTTACAAAGGACACTTGTTGTTAAAGGTGTTAAAATGGCTAGCAGACTTATTCTTAATGATTACTTCCATAACATTCAACCGAAGACATTTGATGCTTGAGTTATGTTAGTAAATGAACATTCATCTAGACATAGAACTTGTTTAGAATTGTGTCTAGGCTTAACGTTGATAGTTTAATTGATCGCTTGCCATCCTTAGTTCAAACCTTAATCACCCAAGGTCTATTTCCCTTTACCCATGAGTTCTCTTTTATCTTAACTGTCAAAGCTATTTCACTTTTCGCGTCTAGCGTTCTGTTATTGCATTTTAATCTTAGTAGTAATTCAAAACCCAATCAATCACATGATCCAACTAGATTAAGCTGGTACTTGCACTCTCGGTGCTTTTATATCCCTCAGAACTTGTTCGACAATCTTTTATACTACAACATTTGCCTTAGGAGCCTTGAAAACTCCTAACATCCAGACAAGAGGCACTGACTCAATAAAAGAATTTTCTTGCCCTTGTAGAGAGCCAGTTCTCGTGTATATTCAGAATCTTTCGCAGTGACAATGGATCAGAATTTGTATGATTAGCTGATTATTCTTCTTAGAAAAGGATTATCCATGAGACATCCTGTGTTGGAAGTCCGCAACAGAACGGACGTGTGAAGTGTAAACATAGGCGCATCTTAAATGTTGCTAGAGCAGTTCGGTTTCACTCTCATCTTCCCACTCAGTTCGGGGTTATTGTGCACTTGGAGAAGCTTATTGGATTAATCGTACACCATCACTTCAAACTGGTTTACAAACGTCCACCTCCTCTCCAGCATTTTCGTGTTTTTGGCTGTCTATGCTATGTTCATAATCTGAAACATGGAGGTGATAAATTTGCTACAAGAAGTAATCATTCAATATTTTTTGGATATCCATTCGCCAAAAAAGAATATAGAGTATACATTATTAAAAATGTACCATTTCTGTCTCTCGTCATGTCATCATTTGCGAAAAACTCATCATGTACTCCAAAATAGAGGAAGTTAATGTATTCATTCGCTTCATCCACCTAGAACGTCGCTTGTATATGATGAAGATGGTGAGGAGTTATTTGATGCGCAACCAACACTCTCACATACTGATTATGATCCACCTTTATATTTGGAAAATATTTTTACAGTCGCAGGCTCTACTCCAACATCTTGATACCACTCAAATTACCCTAAGGAGTGACTTTTATTCTCTCAAATAAGAGGTTCAAGTTGTAGTACTTAGGAATCAAATCTATAAAGATCTAGGGCACAAAATAGACTCAGTCTTATTATAGTTAAGATAGACAAGTTATGATTTTCTTAAGTAAACAAGTAAAGTAACCAGAATGATTGATCGTTTGGGTTTGTAAACAATTAAGAGAAATAGCTAGATCTAGGGTTTCAGGTAAGTAGATTATAGAGGATAAAAGCTAAGGGTTTTGTATCCTAGATCTTGAATGAAAACAAAGACATCTAGTGAATCTATCTATGATATAAGTCCTTGTTAACAACTCTCGTTGAGAACTTGGAATAGGCCATCGATCGATGCTATTGAGCTAACATCAATCGATGCTAACATAAATCAAGCATTACGACCTAATTCTCACTAAAATTACTAGACCAACTCTCGTATGTATCTATTAACCTAGCTCAACATTATTTATTCAGGTAATGATCATAATCTCGCAGTTGTCAATAATCCTAAGATCAGGGTTCTAGTTAGCTACTCTAGAACACAGGAAATAAGCATAATACCGATGAAGGATATTTACTACACCCAGTAGTTCTATTGTTTGGGTAATCCATCAATACCAAAATGATAAATCTAACAAGAAATACTACTCAGACATTATCAAGAAAAACATCATAATAAACTGAACAGAATGCATAAATAATAAAGGTAAGAATAATGGGGTTTCATACTATTTAAGTATGAAATAATATTTTAAATTGTATTGTAAAGCGTGTCTTCTACCTAAGTCGGCTTAGGCTTATGCATATTGATCGCCGATCGACAGCAAGGATGCTATGTAGATCGATGCCAAGGCTCAACTTTGACTCGTACTTGCTGAATGTGAGCAGCTACGTGATCTTCTCTCTCTCTCTCTCTCTCTCTCTCTCTTTCTCTCTCTCTTTGCTCCAGAAAGTCTCACAATCATCACAATGCTCTGAAACGTACCTTGACCTGGAAAGACTCTAAAACATATCTTAGACACACATAACAGACTCCAAATATGGCCTATAATATGGTCTAAAATAGGTAAATATTAGGACATATCAACTCCCCCAAACTTAGCCTTTTGCTTGTCCTCAATTGATACAAGGGTAAACCTGTGGAATAGGTTTGAAAACACAGGGACTCACAATATCTCTAACTTATTCTTAACACCTCTACTATAATGTAACCACATTAAATAAATGCCAAACTTATAGGAACTTTATATACATTATCCTAGTGTATCAACCAAATCCATTCTACCAACAACTTAGTGAATACTAGTATGACTCACCCCTCTACCAACCTCATTTCTTGCATAAAATAAAAGTGTAGGCTTTACCTTGGGAGTGTCGATCAAAGGACACATGGACTCATTACCCCTGCAAGTATTTGAACACACATGATGTCTTCTCTGATTCCTTTCTTCCCTCTTTTCTCTCTTCCCTAAATCTTTTTCTATCTCAAATTCAATGATTAATGTTGGCGATACAGACATTCTGTCATCTTCTTTTCAATTTTCTCTTCTTTTTCTCTTTTTTTTTTCTTTTTTCTTTGACAAAGTGTAGGCGGATAGTGGGGTCATTGATAATGTATGTATCCCTCGCTTCCAACAATGTGTGATCATTCCTTTAAATTAGATTAGTGGGGTCATCGGTAATGTACTTACCCCTTTGCATATCAGGAAATCATCTCAATATTTTCTTTTCTTTACATGATGAAGAGAGAGAGAGAGAGAGAGAGAAATCATAAGAACACAGACTTTTACCTTCCATAATTGCAGGAGAAATCTGATCCAATGTATGCCAAACCCCAAAGCAAGCAAAAAAGTCAGTATTAGGTTGAAGGTCAGTTTGGGTTCTTTCAAACTTTCTAAGCAAGTGTGATATTGTTGGATGATGATCCACTTTGGTATCTCTAGTACTCTCTGCAATTAACAAGTCTAAGATTGGTGCTATAGAGTAGTTATTGAATAAGTAAAAATATAAATATGATCATAATCCTTTTCTTGATTCTATAAGAACTTAATAATCATTGAACATAAAATTCAAAATAGAAAAAAATATTAGTAAACTTCCCCCAGACTTAAATAACACTGTCCATAGTGACAGTGTTATCCCGTCCAAGTTTGGTAGGAAAAACTAAATCATAAGTAAAAATTTTAAGGAAGAAACTCGATACCAGACTCTGTCATGAATGTCAACCTATGGTATGTGATTGGTGTTGCCCGATGATAGATCTTTGTCGGTGATCGATGGTTATGTGATGGTGTCGACCGATGGTGGTCTTAGAACTTCCTTCTATCTAATATTTTTTTATATATTGCCTCCCACTCAGCGCTTGGTTATAATCTTTAACTTCACATTTAGAACTTTTGGGACTAGTATGAAGATGGATCAACACTTGGTGGAAAACAAGTATCTACATCTTCCTTGCTCATCTCGAACCATGTACCAATGAAGCTTCGTATGGCTTTGTCTCCTTTGAGTCTTTGGGTGTCCATGCTCTCCTTGGTGATCTCAATTTGACTCATCCTCTCCCGAAGGTTGTCAATGCATTTGTGTAACCAGCCAACTATATTGTATGTAGGTTTGGAGATGTCATCCAATCTCCTGAGATTGCTTCCATCATCATGTCTTGAGACGCATAAACTCCATCAAGCTTGTTTCTAGTAGCTTCTCGGTTACTAGCCTTTGTCTAAATGGTCCACGTGAAGTGTCGATCGATGGTCGAGCTCGTCTGTCGATCGATGATGCTTTGTCTGCTCCATTCACATGTTGTCACTGAATCATCTGATAAGTAAAGTCCATTTTTTGTTTCATCTCTTCCATGCACGTAGTTAACATCCAATATTATTGTTGAATGGGTAGTAGACATCATCGAGCCTCTTGTAATAGTCATCTATCAACATCTCATGAGCTCTGTAGATTCCTCGTACTATGTTGTCAACCTCTGCTCTGTTGTATGTTTCTGTCTCTGGCATGGTCCTATCAAAGTCCAATGATGGCTGCTCATTGAAGAATAGCTCTGATTTCTTCCTTTGACACATTGATGATTCGGCCATCTATAGCTCGTGCATTGCCATACTTGTCTCTGTAGACGCCATACTCATCTCTTTCTTCCCCATAATCAAAATTCTTTGGATCAAACACTTCAGGCTCTGATCTGTGACCCGCGAAGTCCTTTGTGAGGTGAGTGTCGATCAACGGCAGCAGTGGTGTGTCGATCGATGCTATGTTGTTATCTTCACGGTTGTCATGTTGCTGTTGACTGAAGAGGTTTCATGATCCATTGGCCATTGCGAGTATGTCTGCTACATCTTGCTTAGATACATTGAGAATTCGTCCATCCATTGCTCGTGCTCCGAAATCATATGGTCGGTGATAACCATAATCTGCATTGTGTTTTGCTGTGTTGTAATCCTCGGACTCTACTTGGTGATGAGTATCGACCGATGCTGAAGGGTGGGTGTCGACCAACTGTATGTTGTCGCTGTCGGACCTATTGTATGGGCTGGGTGTCGATCGATGCTCCATCATCCGACTCCTCTTTTAGCTCAAAGTCCCAGAAATATGTGGCTACAAGTCCTGTATCATTACCAACTCGAGGAGAGCAGTTTTATTCTTAATTTTAACAGACTCATAATAGTTATGTTGATCAATCAAAGATAGATACAACATATCGCAGACAGCTCCTACTATGGCCATGAAAGCTCTTCTAAGTATTAGAGATGAATTCCAGTCTATTTGGATACCCTTTACATTGAAGTCTACTGGGACTAAGGCATTTCCAATCTGCCCTTGAAGATATCTGACTATCCCTCCTGAGTTCACCTTAGAGCAATCAACAAAAGTGAATGAATATCTATGGGCATGATGCTGACTGATAATCTTGTGTCACATAGTGCATTATATACTCGTGACCTTCGATCAAGCAGGGAACCACGAAACTCCCATGATCACTTCTCTTCTTCAGATTGATCCTCTGCTTCATCTTCTCTCTGAGGTGATGGAACATTCTCTATATATCATCATCTGTTGCATTGCTTTCCCTAAAAAACATCCACAATCTATATATGCTTCATCAAATGGAGTACCTAAAAGAATTTTGAAATCTCTTTTGGCAAAGCCATCTATCTCTTTCTCAGTGGCTTCTCTTCTCAGATGTTTAGGAATCTTCTTTTTCCTCCTAGAATGTCCCTCAGTTGCTTTCTAACCAATCACAGGCTCTGATGTATCAGTATATTGCTCAGAAGTATCCACGGGCAAATTTCTAGTAGCATTGTTTAGGCGTGTATTGAACTTAGTAGACGAACTGTCTCTACTGTTGGACATTGTCGATCGACACTCCGCTCTCTCCGTCGATCGACACTTAGCTCTCTCCGTCGATCGATGTTCGTTATTCGCATAATCCCATTGATTATGCTGGGAGTGTCGATCGACGCTCAGCATTTAGTGTCGATCGACACCAGTGTAAACTTCTGAAAGACATGGAGCTTTCAACATGAAAATCTCCATTCTGGAGCTTTTCTCTCTTCACCACTTGCCAAAATCACCATCTATCAAGGCATTGACGTGGTGCTTCTAACCAGATTCTCCCTTCTCCTTAATAAGAGCTTCTTGTCTCCTAACAACTTCACTTGTGGACCACTTGACTCTCCAATTTCTTCACATGGGTGTTGAGAGTCTCAAACTTCGTATTCAGATTTGTGTACACAACATCTATCTTCCTGTTAAAGTCCAATGTCATCTTCTGCTATCCTTCAAGAACTCTATCAACCATGGCTTCAATCTTGTTCTCCTAAGTCTCTGGTGGAGGATTCTGGTAATAGGAAGCTCCATAAGTCTTTTTGTTGTTGCTGTAGGACTTCTGCTGTTGTGAACCCTGGCTGTAATTACCCATCTGACCAGTGCCATAAGAGTTTTTGTTGTTGCACTGATTCCCATATCTTTGGAAACCATTACCACCAGTGTATATCACATCTTCTTCTTCCTTTTCATCACTTCCAGACCATGTGGCTTCTACATCATCTGTGAAGTTAACCTGTTTCTGAGAAACTTTTGAGCATTGTCTAGCTTTGCTTTAACTTCTTCAATATGCTCCTTACTCAATGCATGAACTGATTTCTTTCTCTCGTAGTCAGTGTTCTTGAGGCTGTTTCTAGATGCCAAATTCTCAATCAGCTTAGTAGCTTCTTCTAGATTCCTAATGCTGAAATTTCCCTCACTAACTGTGTCTAGAGTCATATGGTATGATAAATCAATACCCCTAAAAATAGTGCTAAGCAGCTGCACTTCATTAAATCCATTGTGTGGACAATCTCTCTTGTAAGAGTTGAATCTGATCCATGAGCTTTTGAAAGATTATATAGGCTCCAGTGTGAATGTAGCAATTTTAATCTTCAAATCCTCAGCTCGCGCATCATCAAAGAAATTGCGCAGGAAAGCGTTCTTGATGTCCGTCCAGAATGTAAGAGATCTTGATGGTAACTGCTTAAGCCAATATGAAGCTTTTCCAGCAAGTGAATACTTGAAGAGCTTGCATAGAAGATAGTCCTCATGGACTCCATTGGCTTAAATAGCAGATACTAGATCCTCAGGCCGCTCCAGATGATCCAGCGAATGCTCATGTCGTAGACCATGATATGGTGTCCCTGCCACTAATGTGAAGCAGGACGGTTTGATCTCAAAATCGTTCCTTTGAAAGGGTGGAGGATGAATCGCTGATTTGTTGGCATAGAACTGATCTAGAAGATTGTAGTCTGTCAAAGTTCTGGTTCGAGCAGATTGGGTATTAACTTCAGGTTGAGCTAGTGCAGCGTTTGCTTCTGGTTATGGTTCAGGG
Organism: Moricandia arvensis; assembly: GCA_905132765.1. NCBI lineage: Eukaryota > Viridiplantae > Streptophyta > Magnoliopsida > Brassicales > Brassicaceae > Moricandia > Moricandia arvensis. The sequence goes on from CAJHQP010002113.1 coordinate 56,753, forward strand.
ATTCTAGCCCACTGATCATGTATCTTCTGACTTGGTGTGTTCCGCCGATGACCTTCAAGATCATACAGGTCTCGACACAAACATGAGCCTGATATTCAGCCTATTATCCAACCCAGCAACAAATAGTAAAAGTTCTTAGCTCGACCGTATAACCAGAGCCCATTTCACTAATAGTCCAGGTAAGATGGTCATCCACTAATTGAATCTATTTGATATGGCCTAAGCTTGATATCCAATCATTAACCAAAGTGTCGACAGTCGTATGGATAGCATATACATCTTCTTGGTAATCAGCCATTAATCAACTTATTGGGCACTACGTCTAGACTCAACGGCCTGGCCTAACCAAAACCCCTATTACACTCTTGGAGTAAGTTTGATCACTCCACTACTACTTCAAAATGTTAATCCTTACACATGATTAACACTCTTCTGGTGAAAACTAATCCTAATATATCCTAAACTACTGAGTATCCGCCATGGTATATTTCTATACTACGACTCCAACAATCAACAAACAAAAAACAGTTTCTTCATGGTATGTTACTGTACCACGACTTCACCACATAACAATCAACCACTACTAAGCTTAAGGCGCAGTGACCATGCAATTCTAGATGCAATAAAACAGTCAATCGCCATTGAATTTAAGGCTCAGTGACCATGCAATTCTAAATGTTATGCATATATATCCTAAGGTTATTTTAAGGGTTTCAATAGTTAATTATGAATATCTCTGGCCCGCACCAGAGACATTCCCGATTATTTGGGTTTCTTAATAAAATAGCTAAGGGTTTTGTGTGAGAGTCTAAATGCAACTTAATCTAATGCATCAAACAAACAAGCAAGTTTCAACCCACTACTTTAGCTATACTGAGAATATGTTGATCGATGATATATGTCAAACATCCCTGAACCCAACATTGAACCTCAGAAGCTCTGACTCTCTGTATAGCTCTGATGGATCTCTACTTCTCATAACCAAACTCCAGAAGCTTCAGTTGAGCCTAAACCAGGTCAATTACATCTCTAAATTGAATCATTTGGTTAAACCGAATCAACCAATCAATCCAATTGATTTGATTAAATCAGTCAAACAGAGTTAACCAATCAATTTAGGTTAACCAAGTCAAGTCAAATCAAAAAGGGAATCAATCCAAACCGAACTAACTGAACCGAAGTGGACCCGTCAACGGTCAATGGTCTTGGTCAACAGGTTAACCCGGACCAGACCAAACCAAAAACGCCCCAGACCTAGACCGAACCAATTGATTCGGAACCAAACCAAAATCAAACCGAGTTGACTCGATTGACTCGGTTAACTCGGCTGGCTCGGTCATGAATCGTCGCTGGAAAACTCGTCACTTGGTTTGTACATCAATGGAAAGAAGACGTCGTGGGGATCGCATGCACGTGGGTCGCCGGATTGAGGTGGTTCGCCAGAAAAATATTTTTTGGTGAACAGGGGTGGCTACGTGCAGCAGACATCAGAGAAAAGGAAGGAAGACAAAAAGAAACGTTGAAACCTCGCCAGAAACTTTGGTGGAAGTCACCGGAAAGCCGTACGTCACCGGAAAACTTGCTAAAAACTTGCCTCCACCGGTCAACGTTGTTGACGGCGGTTGTCCAGTGGTTCACGATAGTGGAAGTCGGTGGTCGGCCTCTCTTGCATTCTTCGTGGTATGCGCTTTAATGGTTGTTTTGACTGAAACTTCTAGTCTAGATTTAGAATCTAAAAACATTGTAAAATGTAGAATTTACATTCATTATTTTGATAATTGAGGCGGTCGTTCGGTGGTTGACGGTGGTTGGTGTTAGTGGACGTCGATGGTCGGCCTCCTCTGTGTTCTTCATATTCTTTGCTTTAGTGTTTGTTTTAACTAGAAAATCTAGAGTTAGAGTTAGAATCTAAAAGTATTGTAAGAATGTCTAATTTACATTTATTATATTCTGATGCAGATAGAATATTTGATAAAATATTCTAAATATCTTCTTATTTATTTTATTAGTTATATTAAATTTAGATAATTATCTTTATTGTTTTAAGGTTTTTATGGTTTTATTATATATAGTCATCTAGGCTTACGTTTGTATTCAATTCATGATTTGATTAATAAAAGTTAAGAGATTTCTCTTTGTTCTTTGTTTTCGGTAGATCATTGGTGATCTCAACGAATTTAAGAAGACATTCATCTTAGGTATTCTTAGACTAAATAAGATCTTTGTGTTATCGTAGCTTCCGCTACATCAGTTGGTATCATGGCTGGCACTTTGATTTCTCAATCGAAGTTCGATTCTGTTTCCTCAGTTACCATGTTGCTTGACTCTTTTTGTCAAACGGATGAATATCCTTTTAGTTCAACCGAAGATTTGTACGGAGAGTACAAAGAAATTTTTGGTCCTGCGATATATGATAATATGTTGAAGACATGATTATTGTCCAAAACGTAGATTTCATATTTCAGGAAGATGCGTTCAAGACAATAAAAGTCAACGTGAGAGATTCCATTGGTGTTATCAATAGCAAGACTTCAAAATCTAACCATGAAGAAGATGATGAGACAACACGTGCATTACAAGAATATTGGGAATCATGTGGCTACTCTTTTATCACTAGATTAGTGGGTAAAAGAACGTGTGGCTTTATGGTGGAGCTGGAGAATGCCATGAGTTTTGTTATTGAAGAAATATTAATCAAGAAGAAAGTTCAAAATTGTTCAGCCGTATTTCAAGTTTGGGGTCAACGATCAAGGAAAAAAGAATATCTACACAAGAACAAGATTCGAGGGCGAATCTTCTCCAACCCGGAGAGAATAATGTAGATAGAATATTTGATAAAATATTTTAAATTTTTTTTTTTATTTTATTAGTTATATTAAATTTAGATAATTATCTTTATTGTTTTAAGGTTTTTATGGTTTTATTATATATAGTCATCTAGGCTTACGTTTGTATTCAGTTCATGATTTGATTAATAAAAGTTAAGAGATTTCTCTTTGTTCCTTGTTTTTGGTAAATTATTGGTGATCTCAACGAATTTAAGAAGACATTGATCTTAAGCATTCTTAAACTAAATAAGATCCTTGTGTTATCGTAGCTTCCGCTACATCAGTTGAATGATGCAGATAAAATATTCTAAATATCTTCTTATTTATTTTATTAGTTATATTAAAGTTAGATAATTATCTTTATTGTTTTTATGGTTTTATTATATATAGTCATTTAGGCTTACGTTTGTATTCAGTTCATTATTTGATTAATAAAAGTTAAGAGATTTCTCTTTGTTCCTTGTTTTCGGTAGATTATTGGTGATCTCAACAAATTTAAGAAGACATTGATCTTAGGCATTTTTAAAGTAAATAAGATCCTTGTGTTATCGTAGCTTTCCATTCTCACTAGTCTTTTTTGAAGTTATATATATATATATAAATTACGATACATTAAAATATAATCACACAACCAAATAGTACAATTTATTTAATAAAACCAAAAAAATTAGAATAGTCCTAAAAAATTTAATTGTCACAAATATAGTTTTCAAAGATTAAAATGACCAAAATATTTCATTAAAGAGGTACACTTATATCACTAGGTTAACAAATCTACACTTAGAATTTAGAGTTAAATGGTGGATTTTGAGAATAAAATTTAAAATTTTTAAAATAAAAATTAAATATTAAAAATTTAAAAATATGAAATTTTAAAATATTTTCGAATGTCAAAAAGAAAATTAGAAAAAGAATTAAAAAATATGATAAAAATTCGAAAAGAAAAATTTATAAGAAAAATTTGAAATTGAAAATAAATAATTTGAAACAAATTTTTTTTTGTATTTTTTGTTTATATTTATATATCTTGGGTATAAAAGACTTTTGTCTTTTTTTATAAATCTTTTTTTATAAAACATTTTGATCATTTTTTTTCTTGGAATTTTTTTTTGTGATAAAAACTAAAAAAAGTTTGCTTGAAAGAATCGCCACAAAAAAAACCTATCTCGTACGTATTTGTTACGACATAATTTATCTATAAAATGTTTTGGTATTTTGGGTGTTTTGGAAGGCACAAAATAATGTCAAAACGAATATAGAAGAGACGTTCTCGAAAAGCGCAAGGAGAGATCAGCTGGTGTAAGTTTAACTGGACAACACATAGCATGCATGCTTTCTGACGTATGACGTTCGCTTTGAGATGTTCAAATTCACCAAGTAAACTTTGTTTGTTTTGACTGATCAGTCCTCGGTATGTTTCATGGAAGCGTTTAAAAAATATCTTTTAAAGATTTTTAGAAATCGGGTATATGATAAAACGTTATATTGTTCAAATAAAATTTATGAATGATTCAAATAAGTTTATTTACATTTTTTGAAAAGACAATTCTCCTAAATAGTCATTTTTAAAATTTTTATTATAAAATAGCTTTGGAAAAAAATAACTTTTCTATATTAAAATTTTCAATATTTTTTAAATCTTTTTGTAATTTTAAGTTTCACCTCCAAAATCATATTCCATAATTCTAAACTTCAAATTTAGATTAGTCAAACCAATGAGAATAAATATATATTTACATTTTTTAATAATATTAATTTTAATTATTTTTCTACTTAAAAATTAATTTTGGTTATTTAAAAATATTTTAAATTTTAATTTTTTTTTGTGACACTATTTCTCTTTATGTTTAGATGAAGTTCTATTATTTATGTTTAAATGACGCTCTATTATTTACGCTTCCGATTGTAATTTGTTTTTAGTTTTCTTGATGGTCGAAGCAAGAAGAATAGATACAGTCATAAGTCATATTGCTCGACCAAAAGAAGACGATCCAGTTATAAGTCGTAAACAAGGACAAGAGGGTGTAAATATAAGTCCAGGGGCAAAGTATAGATGACTAAAAACTCCCATTAAACAGAGACAATCTTCAAAAGCCTCTCTCACTCTCAAGTGTTTCTCTCTTCTGCTCTGTGTAACTTGTTTTCTCTAAAACTTAAAACCCAAACCGAAATTAAAACTCCCTACGACCCAAAAGATCCCAAAGTAAAAGACAACAGAATCCCCATCAAGCTTCCAAGAAGCATTACATAGGGGGGAAACAAAAGACTTTAGAGATTCAGACAAACACCTTTACATGCCTGTGGGAGCAGAGATATGTATAAGCAGCTACTGTCAATGCATTTGTTGTCGCGGGACAGCACGGGAACGAACAGGTGTCTTTGAGGGACTCACCCTGTGAATCAAAAACACGTCAACGTTCAAGATTCATAACCAAGAAACACAAAATGTTTGAGCAAAAATGATTTGTTCTTGGACCTTATCGGTAAAGAACCAAGAAGCACGCCACTGCAATTGAGAGCAGTTATTGCACTTTCAGCCTGCAGAAGACAAAGAACCAAGATACTTTGAGACTTTATCTATCGATACAAACCTAAGAATATCTCCTTCAAAAAAGTTTTGATAAATATCAACATTCAAGGTTCATTTTACAACCAAGATTTGGATTAGTACCAATTAGACTCATCAATGATAAAGAAGCAACTGCTTACCATGACAAACTCCACAAAACCAATTCTAGTTGGATGATGATAATCTCCCAGAAGCCTCAGATGGCGCACCTCTCCACACACAGCCTCAAAAAACAGTTTTATGTCCGTTTGAGTGACCTTCTTGTCGATGTTAGTGCAGTAGATAGTTCTGGCACACTTCTCACGCTCATCTTCAGACTAAGAACCAAAACAGGACTAGAGGTCTTGAGTCTAAAAAGCACACAACTTTGCACTAAAAATGTGATGAACCAAAGAAAAAAATCTCACTCTTGGCAAGAATGTCGGGTTAACCGGTGCAATAGCAGTCTTGGACGGCATAACTTTCACAGGATAGAATCCCAGCATCGTCCCCGACAAATTCAGCGCAGCTCTTGCACCCACTACAAGTCCCAAATTGTCAAACCCATTCATACATACAGTTTCCAAAAAAAACAGAACAAATAATGAAACTAATGATACCTTCATTAGTGAACTCGATGAAAGCAAACCTAAGTACTGAGTTTGGGTCACCGCAAATGCGACAGTCAACAACCTAAATAACAAAAATAAAAAAAAAAGAGTTTAAGACAAAGAACACACCACAAACAAAGATGAATTTCTAGAAAAAAACTTAGACCTGTCCAAAGCCGATGAACAAACCAGCAAGCTGCTCCTCAGTGACCTAAAAATTAAGATAGTATATGTGAGAATACAGAAAGGCTGAGAAGAACCATTGACGAAAGGTGGAAGCTTTTTGAAACCTGTTGGTCAATATCAGACACATAGACAGTTCTTCTAATGACGTCTTCACGCTGAGCCATACTTGTCCGAGGATTCATTCTACGTTTCCCTTGTGGTCCGAACGACTTCTTCTGTTACAAATAACAGAAACAAAAACAAAATCGAGACCCAAAACATATAATTTCACAACAGGAAGCAGAGTAGCCAAAATATATAATATTTACAATATTTAGTCCCAAAAAGACAAGAAGTGAGAGCTTCACTAGAGATCAAATCTAAAAAATAAAAATAAAAATAAAAACTAAGCAAAGGTGAGAGCTTTAGGTTATAAACGCACATGAAGACACTAGAGACCAAAAGTTAAACAAACAACTAAGCACGAAGAGACAAAGATACAAGAGACGTGTCTTATTTACCCGTCGGAGACCGCCGTCTTCGTTGACGGGGAAATATCCGGCTGCACCAAGGAAAGAGTCAGCGACGGTGAAGAAACCACCGTTGACGCCGTTACCTGCTTGCTTAGTCAGTGAGGGAGGAACAAACTCTTCAGCCATGGGGTTAAGCTTAGTTAAAAGCTCATTCAGCTCTCTCATCTCACGCTTGAAGCTCTCTCCACCGTCGGATCTCTCCGCGTGGGATCCGATCTCACCGTGGACTCCATTTTCAACCTGATCGTCGTTGGAAGAGACTCCTGATCCTTGGCTGGTGACGGAAGACGGCGGCGACGGGGAGATCGCACCAACCTCTGTATCAGCTCCGGCGTTCTCAACGATCGCCATGATCAGAAAATCGGGAATTGCAGAAACCCAGAAAGAAAGATGGGATATTTCAGGGAACCCACGAGCAAGTAACACGAAGGGAATGAGAAGGGAACAGTAGCAAAAAGGGCTTCTACTTCTATAAAGGAGCCACCAAGAGAGAGAAGGAAGAGGACAAGAGAGTAAAAACAAAACTCAAAGAGAAGTAATCGTAATTAGTTTCTAATTCTTTTTAGCTAAGGTTCGTTGAGTAAAAGAAATAATATTGTACAGCGATTAAAGCTGACATTTGTTTTTGTTTTTACCGTCGTTAGTAGGTAAAAAACGATCGGATGAAGTAGAGTCCGGTTTCGTATACCGTAACAAGAACAACCTATTAGTGTCTTCTTTCTCTTTTTTTTTTTTTTCTGCTTTTTGCAAGACAAAAACCTAATACATCACAGCAAATCTGAATCCACAATTCTATATTATTCAAAAATAACCAACCCAAAATATATATTGGCCCCTTCTATCATATTTTATAAAATATTCTAGGTTTTTTTTTTTTAACATCAAAATGTTATTCTATTACTCAAACTTGAGGTGATCTGGGTAACTAGACCGGAATAGAACAACAAATGTACCAAAACTTTCTATGAAAAGATCTCACAATTTTAGATAAAGAGTCCGAGATTCCATTTTGTACTCTTGGGATGTAAGAAATCTTAAAGTGTGGAAAACATATCATCAACGTATTGATCACTTCCATTTATGTTACAACGCTTGGCCAAGCTTGAGGCTTCTTTATCATCGCAATTACATCCTTGCAATATGTCCTAAAACTTTGACATGACGAATGTTGTAGCATACTCTCCGCAGTGATTCCATATTCGAATTTAAAGCAGTCTCTCGCCTTTAAGTTTTGCGTCCCCATAAGTTTGATTTTTCTCATGTTATCCTTCCAAACCCATCACAACCACTGAACTGCGCTGTGGAAGCATGAACCATCTAGTATACAATTATTCTCCAAGCTTATAACTTGGGATTCCACACTACCTATGCTCATGTGGAATGGGAAGTACCATCTCATTTGTATTGAACTAGGCTTGGCATTCACTTTCCGCATATCAGACTAACTCCAAAGGATCTCTGTCTATCCCCCTAAAAATTTTATCATTTCGAGCCTTCCAGATATACCAGATTTTCCATGGATATGGGTCCCGAGTTCTAGCTCAACAATGTTGTTCCTCCTCTAAAAGAGGTATTCCATATTGGCATAAATACTCGGTAGCGGAAAGGTGTTAGGGTTAGATGGCATTGATGTTAGGGACCATACTTGTAAAGCTAGGAGACATTCAAATAAAGCATGGGTAACATTTTCATCTGGTTCCCCACATTTTGGGCAATAGTTGTCTCATCGCATATGAAAGAGTGTCAAATTTCTTGCTACGGCCAATTTTCTGTTATCATTTGCCACATAAGATGACATATCTTCTGAGTTGCTTTTAGTTTCAAAGCAAATGCGTGGAGTTTGGTTATACTGGGCTCCACGACCTCTTCCTCTTCTTCCTTCCTCATCAAGTTTCGAGCAACCCAATAGCCGATTTAACCATGTACTGACCATTCTTAGTGTAATTCCACCAGACTGAATCACATCAATGTGTTGAGCTAATGGTTAAACTTCTTATGAGAGGATATCATGAGGGGGCAACATAATTCTCTAGTAGTCCAACATCCCAATCCTTTGATTCTTCATTAATGAGGTCATTAACTCTCATATTCGGTTGCACGATAGGGGCAATATTCGGTTGCACTACAGGGGCAATAGATCGAGTCGGCCTAGCTGGTATAGTAGGAATCCAGGGATCCTCCCATACCTTAACCTCATATCAAGAATGAATTTTCTGTTTAATTCCCATAGCAATAGTTTGTGTGCCGCTGCAAATACTAGTCCATACATAGGACGGGCTACTTGCAGAACGTACCTACAAAGGCGAACTCATACTGTAGTATCTCCCTCTCAAAACTCGAGCTACCAAAAAATCATGGTACTGGACTAATCGCCACAGATGTTTTGCTAGTAAAATCAGATAAAGCATAGGGAAACCAATCCCGCCCTCTTCTCTTTGTAAACAAATCTTTCCCCATTTTGCCCAGTGAATTCCTCTCTTTGGTGGATTTGAGCTCCAACACAATTGTGCAATACTCGCAAAGTTTTCACATATCTACAGCGAGAGTAATAAGCTAGACATAATATATGTTGGAAGAGCTAGTAAAATAGATTTGATTAAGACTTCTTCCCCTCCTTTTGATAACCATCTTCCCGTCCATCCATTGATTATACGCATTAATTTGTCCTTGAGAAAGGCAAAGAGCTTGCATTTAGATCCATTGATATCTTTTGAGATTCCTAAATATGTCCCCATTCCTCCTTTATTTTGTATCCTAAGTGTATCTTTAATTTTTCGTCTAGCATTTGCGTCGATTCTCTTAACAAAGAGTAGAGAGGATTTTTCAAAGTTGATACATTGTCCTGATGCTTGTACATATGTCTGACTACTTTCATTACTTCTTCACGTTCACGGGGCTCCGCCTTACAGAAAAAAGGCTATCATCAGCAAAGAGGATGTGAGACACCGAGGACACGAGCGTGTAACCCGCATCCCCGTTATCTTCCCTTGATTCTCAGCATGATTAAGAAGGCTAACGAGCACTTTCCTGCATAAAATAAAAATGAAAGGAGAGAAAGAATCTCCTTGTTGAAAACCTCTTTCCGGACTAATATTTCCCCCCTTTTGACCATTCATAAGCACCTTGTACTTAACCAAGGTTATGCAACGCAATTCCAGGTAATCCAAGCCTCCGAAAACCCCATTTCCACTAACTGCTTTGATGAACGACCACTCCATCCTATCATACGCTTTACTTATATCCGTCTTAAATACCATCCTTTTATTTCATCCACTAGGTTTTTTCCTCAATGCATGGAATATTTGTTGGGCAATCATGGTATTATCCGAAATATGTCTTCCCTCAACAAAGGCTGATTGGGTTTCTGATATTATGTCCGGTAAAACTTTTTTAATTTTTTGGCATAAGATTTGAGATTATTATAGTTCAAAATGCACAAGCTAATGGGACAGAACGGAAACATATATGTTGGCTTAGTTATCTTCAGGATTAGGCAAATATTGGTATCATTTAGTCCACTCGCCATTGATCCCTTAAAAGAGAATTGATTAACCATATGAGTTAAATCCTCCTTTACAATATCCCAGAATTTTTGATAGAAGATAGTCGTCATCCCATCTGGCACTGGTGCCTTTTCTGGATGCATAGGAAAAAGTGTCAATTTCACCTCCCATCCAGTGACTAGGGCTGCAAGGTCGTCATTAATTGACTCGGTGATTGTTGTGGATAACTTAGATAGCGCTTCTTCTATATGTTATGGATTAGGTGACCCAAAAATTTGTATAAAATAACTAGTAGCAATGGCTACCAGTCCTTCCTCGTCCTCTACATAATTTCCAGTTGCATCTAAAAGTTGTGTGATTCTATTCTTTTCTCTCATTTGCTTCGTCAACGCGTCGAAAAGTTTTGTGTTTCTGTCACCTTCTCGTAGCCAGAAAACTCTACTCTTTTGTTTCCAGAACATCTCCTCTGCCTTAAGAGCACCAGATAGTTCCTTTAAAGCCTCCAGTATTTCCTTGTTCGTAGCATCATCATTCGAATACAAGCCATCCACCTTCTCTTTTAGATCCTCCACAAGTTTCCCTGAGTTCAAATTATGTTGTCTCCTCCACTCGCTTAAGGCTCTGCAGAAGCTCGCAATATGTTCCATAATATTTGCATCTGGAGGAAGATCTAGAGACTTTCGTCCCTCAAAAATGACCTACCTTAGTTCCTTATTATCCAGCCATCTTTTTCAAATTTGATTTTTTTAGATTTCCTCATTGGTTTTGTAAGAATGTCCGCTAAGATCGGACCATCGTCCGATCCCCATAACCTCAAATACTTTACCGCATAATGAGGAAACTTCTCCTACCAATTTTTATTTCCATTAGCTCTGTCTAGACGGCATCTAACAGTGAATCTTCATGCTTGTTTTTCTACCCATGATAGCATGTTCCCTGTAATTGGAACTCCAGCATCCCACAATCGATTAGAGCGTTGTTTGCCTCCTTTTTTCTCATTGTGATGAGCGATTTCATTAAAATCGCCTATCATAAACAAAGGTCGAGTTCTTGTTGTTGAGAAACGCGTAATATGTTCCCAAACTTGCTCTCTACATTCTAACACATGATCACTATAAACAAACGTCATAAAGACTTTTATTCTATCAATGACTGCCTCAAAACCAATCATTTTGTTATTTGAAAATAAAAATTTATTTGAAATTCATCCATAGACAATAAAGTTAAACCTCTTCCGAGTCCAAGTGGCTCAACGGTAAACAAATGATCAAATCTTAAGACAACATGAATGTTTTGCAACAGAAGCTTTATGTTCATTGTTAACGATGGCACTTGCCAATTTCCTTCCTTTTTGAACTCCTTCCACCATCTTTGCTTGGTCTTTAGCTAATCTGTTATAGGGCATGTTGATAATTCCACTAGTTCCCGGTTCTTCCGAGATGGTCCTAGCATGAGAATCTGACACCAAAGACACAACCTCTTTTTTCCCTAAAGATATGAGAATCAGATTTATTGGAGTGCTCTTTTACACACCACCTTTGTTCGACTTTGCGTCCATAAGGCCTTGATGCATACCGAGCTCCACCATATTTTCTCTCTCTTGGCTTCTCATCCTAATTACTTATTACCCTATCTGAGTGTGAGTAACGCGCATCACCAGCACGAGATGAATATGCCATATCATCATGGTTTCTACTCCTCTCGGTATAGTTTTTCGTCTGTCACATAAGATGATCGAGAGTGGAATTCAGCTGATCTTTGATCCTTCAGCAAAAGTTGACGAGATGTTTGTACTTGTGGTAACTGAACCCGAGCAAAGACTTCAGTTCTTTGTTGTTGTTGACCCTGAGAGCTAGCTTCCACAACCGGACAATAACTCTTTCATGAGACATTGCACCACAAATTGAGCAATGTTTGAAAAGCATATCATATTTGATCTCGATTGTAACCTCTTCACCCTCAGGAGACTCTATTTTCCTTTTTGAACTTAAGAGGTAGCCTTGAGTCCACGTTGATTAGCATACGACCTTCCTCTAACTCAATTGTATCAACATGACATCCTACCAATAATATTCTTCAGGTTTTTGATTGTCCATAGGTGTAAGGGAATTCCAGTCAGAGTAACCCAGAAAGGAATAATTTAGAGGTAATTGTCATGAACAATTGTCTCCCAACGAACCAACATGAACATACAGTAGTTGTAGTTGAAAGAACCCTTCCTGAGAACCTAGTTGAGATTATTTTCTTAAGAAACGTTAAAGAGAAACTTGCCATTTCCCAAATCATTGGCAATTATGCGATCTTTCATTCCCCATTGATGAGACATTGTTTGGATCAGTTTCTCCACATTTTTTTATTATTGTTTAAGATCTTGCCAATAAGAGCAAGTCGATAGTATTTGATGACATGTGAATCATTCTTATCAGCGAGCTGGATCGGAGAATCATCATCCTCGTAGCAAATTCCCTTTCCTTTCATATCTGCCATATGATCAGATTTAAATTGAAACCTCGACCCATGGCAGTATCGTGATCAGAAACCACTCGTATAGATGATGAAATACGACTGTTTTGTTTTGATCATGAACTATCTGCTTGCGGTCTGGGCTAAATGTCCCAAAGAAGAACAGCCGTAGTAATATGGATTTTTGCAGCACAAGATTGTCATTGAGAAGCAGATCGAATGGCGAAGCAGAATCAAAAATTTTACGGTAATGCAACAGGGAATCTGAGAAGAAGCTTGATGGTAGCCGTTCATTAACCACTATGTCAAAGGACGAGATGATTGAATGTCGATGGATGTCAAAGTTTCAAAGGAAACCTTGAGGAGAGGGTCGAAACAGCAGAGATCGGCTCAACAAGAAGTTGTTACGTGAAATAAATGCCAGGTGATGCACTTTCGAGTCGCAGAAAGAGAGCCTTAGCCACAAGCTGTGTACGGTAGTCTCCCTTGTGATGAAGATGCCGATGTCGGAGCCGTCGAGGAAGTAGAACAGAGTTAGGCAAGAGTGGATCTGAGAATCACCATCTTGATCGCCGAAAGCCCTAGCCGCTTTTATTTTTTTTACTTGAGTTTTATTTATAAAATGTTCTAGGTTAAAGAGGACAACTGAAAAATGATATTATAATATATTTTTGGCTTTTTACATTAGAACAACATTTGGTATTTAATCAATTTTAAACCAAACACAAAATTTGCATAAAAATGGTTATAAAAATCAAATAAATTTATTTATTTTTATTGTAAAACATCATATAAATTTAAACTAAGCAAACTTCTAAACTATGGGATAGAATGAATATTTTACATTTAAATACTTATATAAAATTTGAGTATGACATATTTATAAAATTACCAGATTTTAAACGCATTTGCATATAAATAACAAAAGGGCAAATCTCCTAAATAATCCCTTTTGAAGTTTTTGTCACAAAAATAACCTTCAAGAACAAAAATGACAAATCTAGCCTTTTTTTATTTTCAAAAAATTAATTTTTATTTTAGTTTTTTTCAATTTTAAACCTCACCCCCAAAACCCCACCCCATAACTCTAAACCCTAAGTCTAGATTAGTTAACCCAAGGGGTATAAATGTATATTAGTCATTTTGTTAACCCTTGAGTTAACTAATCTAGACTTAGGGTTTAGAGTTATGGGGTGGAGTTTTGGGGGTGAGGTTTAAAATTGAAAAAAAATAAAATAAAAATTAATTTTTTAAAAATAAAAAAAGCTAGATTTGTCATTTTTGTTCTTGAGGGTTATTTTTGTAACAAAAACTTTTTTAGGGTTATCTTAGGGTATTTCTCTAAACAAAATCACTTTGATATGATTTGATATAATTAATTAATAAGTTTCCACGCTTGTAATTCCACTCTTGTAAACAAATCAAATCAGTAGTTGAGAACTGTAATTATATGGTAGATCATCTTACAGTAAAACAATATATGACACAAAAGGAAATTATAAATGATGTGTAAACGTATTATGCAGAATTATAAATGATGTGTAAACGTATTATGTAGAATTAATTTAAAATTGTGTTTTTTGAAAAATTGAATATCAAGAAAACTGCTATATAAAATTAAAGTCAAAATTCATTTTTTTTTTTGGCAAAATGTCAAATTATTATACTGATTTCAAATTTGAGACATAAATTACAAAGATAATTAGTAGTGGAGTGCGAGAAATTAAACTAAATACGAGAATCTAAAAGCAAAAAAAGAAATCCAAAACTAAAGCGGCAAAAGTTGAAATGGCGCTTAGCAACGAGCCAAGCTCATACCAAAGAGTCTGAGAACAACGAGAGTGAGAGCCGGGCACCACAAACTACCGAGAGAAAGCACCCACAAACCTTAAAAAATGGCTCCTGCAATTTCTGACCACTCAACCGAAACTAGACCTGACCAAATAATTTGAGCTCGAGTAGAACTCAAGACATCCGAGAACTATACCTCACGAGAGCGAACCACCGAGCGAAGATGTCGTCATTTGTAGAGATGCCCTAAAGATTGCCGTCTCCGGTCCAATCCACTGTCACAGTATACCTCCATTGAACCGAGGTCTCATAAAGAGATAATGGACCGCTGTGGCTTACTCTCTAGAAGCCCAACCACAAGTGCATGAACCCCTCGTTAGACCAGCTGCTGCACTGCAACAAGAACGAAGCCCACCCCACCATCCGATTTTAGACCAAAACTTTGAATACCTTATTTTAGAGAGTGAAGGATGTCATGGAGCACTTAAGATACAAAACCAGGCTAAACCAACTAGTCAGAAACTACCAGGAAAGAGCAAAGAAGAAGATAAAGCTCACCTAAAAGCATGGGCCTGCCACCACCACGCGCCGTCATACCTTATGCGCGATACCATAAGAGTGCCACATAGATGAACAGACCAACTCAAAGGAACCCCTACACACGTTTACCGGAGACCACCAAAAGAAGAGGAAAAAAGGAGGTTGAAATCCTAAAATTATCAAACCCTAATCAACACCACACCGGAGGAGAACCACCGCCACACAACTGGTCGGAGGAGCACATGAAACACGGACCAGATACTCAGCTGCCACCACCACTCAAGCCAACGCGAGCCTAGGCGAAAAACCCCCTTATGGGTAGAGACTTAAAACGACCGAGGAAACTCAATGATGGAAGAGCGCACAACGTTCTCAAGCACCGTATCCTCTGACATATGACCTGAGAAGTCGGAAATTTCCGGATCTGAACCAGAAAGGACCCTTGACTCTCATCAGTCAACCGTAGAAAACAAGAGACAACGACGAGGACTGCATAGAGGATGACGAAGGAAAAAGGAAAAAGAGAGCAAGGTCCGGCGCTCAATTGAGACGGCGGCGACCGCTTGAGACGATTTGATATGATGGAAAGGAGAGGAGAGTAATTTATTTTAAGAGAGAGAAAACCATACATTGAAGTTTTTTCAATATTTATATTTGTATGTATATGGTTTATACATGATCATATAAAAGAAAAATCATGTTATTATTTTAGATGTATACAATCAACCCTAAGTCAAAAATTCATAACTTATACTTATGTTGATGAGAATATTGTCTTACAATAAATGAAACTTTAAACTTAAAACAACACTCAAGGAGAAATCTTGAATCTATGTGAATAATAGCTAAAGGTTGAAATCTAGTAATCTTTGCTAGTTTGTGCATCATCATGCTTGTCTTGTGGGAATGTGTGAGATGATACAGTTACTGAAAAATATCTAACCTAAATTTAATTCCTCCAATTATACTTAGAAAGCTGAGTAATCCATTGGTGGAGACATTGTATTTACCAACTCCAAACAATCTAGTTCAAAGATAATTTGCTTCTGTGAAAATGATCATACAATCAATTGGTCAAATTAAAACCTCAAACTCTGAATGTATAAAGATAAACAAGTTTTAGCCAAAAAAAAAGATAGACAAGTCCATGAGAGTTATTTTGGAAACAAAAAGAAAAAGATTTTCTCAGTTCCAAAAACTTAAATTGTGTTTAATCAATCTAGTTTATAGATTTTATAATATACCAACAAGTGTATATTTTTGTTAAAAGGCTACATTTTTACTGTAATTTTTGTTAATTTAATTGAATACATCTATTATATATAAGAAATTTATTTTACTATTCCATAACTATATTGTATTAGCAAATCCGTTGTACATAACTATAACTAGTTACACACTAAGGCAAAGATTCCGATTATGCAAACCATTAGACAAAAACAGGCAAATACTTGTTGTAAATTGTGAATGTATCCTAATAGATAAATATGAAATAAACTAGAGTACAACTTTAAATGGGTTGAAGTCGTTCTGTTTTAGTTTTTTTTTTTTGTGAAAGTTTAAGTAGCAGATTTCTTTCGTATGGTGGTGCCTCAATGGTCGTTTACCGTTCGATTATTTTTCCGTGAGTCTCTCCGGAATGGTTCATCGGTTAAAGCTTGGGTTGGTTTGAGAATTTGTGTGGACTTCTTCCTATCTACAAGTAAATGGATGCTGAAGGCATCACATTCGTATCCGAAGATTGTGTGGACCGAGTAGAGTTCCCTCCTGTCGGGTTATGAAGTCCAGGGGTTTTTGGTTATATGGACGTTATCGTTGGCGGGCGTGAGCAGCATCGATAAGTCGTGGTGCACTGGGTGTAGGAGGTGGATATTGTCGCGTGGCGAGCTATGGGCAGCAGCGAAATTTCCCCGATCATTGGACACTACTTGGTTTTAAATCTGTTTTATTTAACTTGGTATGTCGTTAAGTTTTAAGTTGGGCGTGTTTGGTTTGTTGTCTTAAGTTACCCCGGAGCAGGTTAGAAGAAAGCAATGACAATGACATTACGCGGCCAGAATTATCCAGTTTCTCATAAATATATAACTCATCAATATTCACATTTCTTACAACAAAGTAAATAATAGACATTACCGTGCAGTCTTACAAATTATAACTCATCAATATTCACATTTCTTACAACAAAGTAAATAATAGACATTACCGTGCAGTCTTACAAATTAACCCATAAATATATAACTCATCAATATTCACATTTCTTACAACAAAGTAAATAATAGACATTACCGTGCTGTCTTACCAATTAACCACTACATCCGTACGGGTGTATAGATGATCAGTTCCAGCACGAAAGCTCTTTTTTTTTACTTGGAACTATAATATAAAATGAATAAATTAGCGATGCTATATAACAACACCAGTTAATTGATTAATCCATATGTTATCCTAATTTCACAATCGAACTCTTCACATGATGTTCACTAAAACACCACATAACCACTATAGTACATGCACTTTTCTGTTATTTTGGCGCCGTTCATTTCCTTAATACATTTGGTGCCTAAAGCAAAAGCTTGGTGTGCGTTAGGCCAGGGCTGGGACTGATTACATCCTTTAAACATAACCATCAAATAAACAGACTTCGAGCCAATAAATTAAAGTTGGCTAGCGTGTTACTCCGACTCAAGGGCATAATGAAAAGATTTTCGAGTACATAAGTAGAAGAGTTAGGTTGAGAGAAGACATACAAAAAACACTTTGGAAGCACAACACAAGAGCTAATGTTTAATTAATTCTTATTGTTCTTACCAAGTTATTCTTTACAAGAAAACTCGTTAAATCTTTTGTAATTACCTCATCTTTCAATAAACGTTTTTCAGTCAACCCATATCAAATTCGAGTTTACTTTCATTACTGCACTGAATTCATATTACACAATTGGTGCCGTCTGTGGAGAATTTTTGAAAGTAACGCTAAAGCCATTGATCACCATGGTCGCAGACGATTATACTGGCACATGGATGACCCTGCTAGGAACACATATCGCCACCATGATGCTGATGATGACATTCATGACGAACGCTTCGCTAAACAAGACGAAGCTAATAAGGCGACCAGTGAATGTCTCAATGTAGTATCCGCTGCTTTCACATCTCCGACAGTCAACAACAGTGAACAAACACTGAGGAGAGTTCTTTTTCCTCCCATGGCTTAGGAAGCCGGCCAGACAACCAGCTGACATGTGGCTGATCTGCAGAGTTCAGTGCAAGTTATCAACTCAAAAATCCATAAAGTAACAAGTTCAGCTTCAGAGACTGAACGAGTACTTGCTGCAACCTAAAAAACCCCCTTCACGAAGGATACTTACCCATCCTTCTCAGAAGACTCCGGTCCAAGCGATCATGTTATATCATTTAACATAGCCATGCGACGATCGCACTTTACTGACGAGGAGAAGGATGCATGATATTGGCAGGTATTTGTGGAGAGTCTCAAATGACATGCTCTAACTTGGTTTTCTAGGATCACCGAGGACTCCATTAGTTGCTTTCGTGATTTATCAACCCTATTCCTAAAACATTATACGATGTTTATACGGCAGGGAACTTCTGTGACGTATCTATGGAAGATGTCTCAGGTTCCAAGGGAAAGAAAAGGGAATTTATGGAGGAATAGTCGTAGTTCCAAAAACGCATATTCCAGACACCGCCGTCGAGGCGTTGCGTAGCGCACTCTGAATTAACTCCAAATTTTGACAACCTCTACGTCAATCAAACTATAACATTACATGATACCTCCACCGAAAATGGAGGAAGATAAGCAAGCCTCTTTACTCAAACACAACGCGATGAAATTGGTAGCAAACAAGTCGACAGAAACCCTACCACGAACCATGACAACATTATACCTAGTCCAAGTCAGATAAAAATAAGAGAAATATTTACTATGTCGCCGAGGATGGACAAGTCCTGGAGATTTCCTCCAACGGAGTAAAATGGACAGATGGCCAACCCTGGCCTTTTACGGAAGCAAATAATGACTACCACAAAGTAAAATGGCAAGACACCAAGGAATGCAAAAACTTCAAGAGCTGCTGATGGAAGCGTTCACCACTAGAAAGTAGTACCGAACTGCCAAAGCAAGAAACGCGAAGAGTAAGAAGACCTGAAGTAAAGTAGGGATAAGAGGCGTCAAAAATCTCAAGACAAAATGGAAGAAAAGGACCCCATACAAGCCATTCATATCCCTCCACAACATCGAGATGCCCCCAACATTTCCAGAGAGTAAAGGCCATCTATCATTTGGCCATCAACGCCATCAAACCTGACCAATCTTCTTTAGAGGAAGACTGCTCGCCATCACAAGATCTACGTGACAAGCTTATGCGAAAACGGTCTCTACTAATAGCACCTCATCACCTGCTGAGATTTACCCACAATGCAAAGATCTATGTGATAAGTTAAAATGAAAGGTGGCACATATGGATGTCACCTCAGAAATATCTGTCAACGTCAACACCTAGATGCCAATGCCAAAATCAATACGATCTGACAGTCGCTGAAGTCTCAACACGAACGAGTCAGTCAAAAATTGATCTTTCCCGCAAAATCGTCCCCCTCAACACGAAAGATCTTCATCGAAAACTCGACACGAATGACCGTTCACCGAATGAGAGAACATACCTGAGAGAAAAGTTGAATCAACTGACCCCCCCTCCCAGAAAAAATATCTCCAAGAACAGATCGATCAAAGCAAAAAAGAGCGCAAGGAGTCACAACGACCTCTTAGAGTAAACGTCATATTGGGAGGATCAACACCATGCAAGGGTTCTCTTTGAGCTATGAACGATTTCAAAGAGAAGTAATAATAACAAAACGCTGACCGACCATATTGGAAAACGACGTCCAGATCACCTTCTCTGAAGAGACACCGCGGACGTCGGCACACCCATAACTATCTCCTATTGGTAGAACTCACCATCAGTAAATTTGAATTTTTCAAGGTCCTCATCGACACATGCAATTTAGTAGATCTCATCTTCGGAGACATACCAAAAAATGGGAATCCACCTTCAATATTTAAACCATCAACTCGTTGTGATAGTTAGTTGACGCCCGACTCGGACCCGTGGTTGGACCAGCCAACCCGGTGACCCGCTAGGTAATCCGGTTAAGTTTAAGAAATATCCGCTAATTAAAAACTCAATAAAACCCGCCAAAAACTCTTAAACTCGACAACGCGACTACCAGTTGAACCACCTAGTAAGTAATTTTTATTTATTTTTTCTTAGGTTTATAATTAGTTTATTAGATATGTTTTTTTTCCCAAATAAGACGTTAGGTTTTTACTTTTTATATATTTACTTTTCTAGTGAAATTATCGTTTTCCTTGCTGCTACATATACTCTATATCTCTTCAACTGTTTTGTTAAATTTTTGCTTATTTTGTTCATCGTGAATAGCATTTTTTCAGCCTTCTAGAACTTTTATCATATAAACAACGTTTTTATCCTTTTCGTGAATCACATACTTTATCTTATTTTCTTGATTTTACATGTTTCTAAATATTTAATGTTTTGTTTTGTTTTAAATTCATTGATCTTATTCAATTTTGTAGAATCATATATAATATTGACTAAATTATTTTATTATAATATTTAGATTTTCATGAACATTTCATTATGCCACCTGAAGAAGATATAGCAAACAATGATAAACACAACAAAGATATAGCGAACATGAGCCCACTAAACCACTAATTGACAACTCCAGCGGTGTTGGCCAAGCCCGATGAAGGAGATACACTCTACTTTTATATAGCAGTATCCTCCCTAGCAGTCAGCAGCGTCCTCATCAAATAAGATCAAGGAGAATAAATACCTATTTTCTACATCAGAAAGAGAATGGAAGACACCAAGACACGCTACTCAACACTTAAAAAATGGGCTTAGCAGTCGACACCTTTGAAAAATGGCTTAGTAGTCGTCACCTCGCCGAGGATCTATTTTCAGTCACATTCCATCACCATTATCACTAACCGGCCCCTCCATACTGTTATATAGAACTCCAATCAATCCGGCAAAGTCAGCTCTGTTTCCTTATCCTCTCGAGATTCAAATTTATCTTCATCCTATATCCTTCCTTATCTTCTCGGCATCCGTGTTTATCTTAGAAACTTTACGTATTCCGCCTTTTTCCATTTTCCTTCATCCAAGCCAAGTAAACTGATATTGCAACCTGGAATGGTTTTCAAGTCATAAGTGAGCTTTCATCGTGTTTTAGGTCGTTTTGGATCATTTTACGTTCACACGTTTTTACGAGTTCTCTCGGAAAAATCGTCGCTTTGTCGAAAATACGATGGTGTTAAGTTAACCATCTTCGACTTCGACGTTTGACTTAAACTTTTACAAGAAAACAAGAGAAAAAAATCTTTTGTTTTCTCCGTAAAATTTCAACGGAAACTCCGATTGAGAAGAAACAAGAGACAATTCGAAAGTTTTTCAGTTGAGAACATGATGAATAGTGGACATAGCGATGAAAAGGCTTCATGGGCGATGAGGAATGAAGAGCGAGGAGAGAGAAAACTTCATGGCGTTGAGAGAGAGATGAGAGAGAAAGCTTCATGCAGATGAGGAATTAATAGATAGGGAGCTTCATTGGCCATGAGGAATGAAGAGAGAGAAGAGAGCCTCATGGGGGATGATGATTTCCCTCCTTTTTCCCTTATACTGTTTGTCCTCCGTTAATGATTTCTCATACTTTCCTAGCTTCTAAACACGTTTTATGAATGTTTTTCTGTAGAAAATTTTACAAAGTTTGTTTTTCGGAAACTTGTCATGTAAAACTTGTCGTTTTAGTGAAAATATTTATGAAAGAACATTTTCTGTTAACTTTTGTTTGGAAATACACACTTTGTTTCTTTCCAGGAAGAGTTCACTTGGAGTATAGTTCTATCTTTTTTAGTTGGCACGAAATATGTGGAATTGTTATCTTGACATTTCTGTCTCTTTAGATTCGTCGCAAGTTACTTAATAGATTTTTGAAATCTTTGTCGTTGATCTTGAGATTACTGATTTTAACCCCAACTTTTAGCCCCCCAAATTGTAAGGTTTACGTGCATTTCTTGCAAGCTGGTGATAAGCGTTTAATTGGGATCAACTGCCATGAATGCTTTCTTCTTTTTTCTCAAGATTTTCTGCCATTGATTAGTTTATTGCGAAAATTCATCCTCCTTCCATCTTCTATAAATATAGAATCCTCTTCTTTTATTCCTCTCACACTTCCTTTGCTTTATACTTTCTCTCACGCTCTAACTTCTCTCTACTTTTCTCTTTGGCATTGCTAAACCAAGATGACTTCCTTTCGTGATGAACTGAAGCGGCGTGACACGAACATGGAGATTCTCTTCACGAATTTTCCAAACTCTCCTACCCTAGTTAGCGCATCAGTTCATTCAGCTGAGTTGCCTTGCGGACCGGCCGTCGCTTATGAAACTGAAGCGATTACAGAACTTCCCATTGTTCTTGAGGGTGTGATACAACTGATATGCTCAAATTACCCAAAGAGTACTCTCTCAAATAAGAGATGGATTGTAGTATTTGAGGATCAAATCCACATGGAGTGAGGATCACATAATAGACGATCAGCAATAGGTAAAGATAGAACTGAAATATAAAGCAGTAAATCACACAAAACAGAGATATCAGTTTGTTGACAACAGGGAAAAACGCTAGATCCAAGGTAATCAAACATGCAATCAAAACTCAGATTAATAGTTGCTAATTATTTTATTAAGTATGATCCTAACACTCGAATTCAGTTATCAGTGTCAAACTCTCACCGCAACAACTGTCAAAGTCTCCTTAACGGCCAACTCTCGCTGCACGGAAAATTTCCCTAGACATGCATTAAAATTCAATTTGATATGTTCACAAAGTTATTAGGCCAAATCTCATTATGTGTAGGAACCTAGCTCAGTAGGATTCAGATCAGAATATCAATGACACTCTCGTTTTATTTGAATTATCCTAAGATCAATGAACAACTCTAGTTTAAGCAGTAAGGACAATCTTGATAAAGGAGACAATGGATTACCCTAGGAGATCTATCAATCACAAGTTCATAAAAACCTTATAAAATCCCTAGATCTAACAAGTGAATTACTCATACATGATAGAAGAAACACAAATCATAATCCGAAATAATTGCATAAAGATTAAGGGTAAGATATAATGGAGTCCCAATCAATCTTTGAAACAGTTATAATCTTCTCTCCAAAACCTCTCTAAGAATAAAATAAAGCTTAGCCTAAACAGTGGCTGCAATATATATATAAATAGGCTAAAACACGTCTAAGGATTTCTTTTCAAATAAGGAGACTTCTCGGCAAAAGTGCAATTTTTGAAAATTTTGTCGATCTCCTTATTCCGCACGAGCACCGATTGACGCCAAGGCAGCGTTGGTCGACGCTCAAATCATATCACGATTCCTCTTTCTGCACGGCTACGGGTTTTATCTTCCTTCTCAGCTTCATTTTGCTCCATAATCACCAAAGTGCTCCAAAACGTACCTAGACTTACAAATGACCTAAAACAGACTCGTAGTACATAATAAAAACTCTAAATATGGCCTATAATATGACCTAATAGTGGTAAATACTGGGACCTATCAACTCCCCCAGATATATCTTTTTTTTGTTTTCAAGCAAACATAGAAGAAACCTGTGGAAGAGTTTTGAAAACATAGGGACTCACCAGCTCCTTAGAACACCACCATCACCTCTACAATGTTGCAACCACATCTGAGGCATTTCCATGTACTCAACCCCAGTTTAGTAACCTTTCCATACCACAACCTACTAAATATCGTCTAACATATCCCTTCACTAACCTCATTTCTGAAATATAAAAGGTGCATAATTTATCTCAACCAAGGGAAACATGGACACTTATCCTAGCAAGTATCTGAACACACATGCAACCTTTGAAGAAGTTCCAATCAATCTCTGAAGGAGTTCTGATCTTCTCTCCAAAATCTCTCTAATAATAAAATAAATCATAGCCTAAAGAGTGGCTACATAATAGATATAAATAGGTTAATACACATCTAGGGCTTCTTTGCAAATAAGACTTTTGGGCAAACGTGCAATTTGAAATACTTGTCGGTCTCATTATTCTAAACGAGTGTCGATCGATGCCAAGGCAGCATCGGTCGACACTCACATCATATCAAGACTCCTGTTTCTGCACGGCTATGGGTTTTCTTCCTTCCCAGCTCCATTTTGCTCCATAATCACATAAGTTCTACAAAACGTACCTAGACCTGTAAATGACCTAAAACAGACTCGACGTACATAATAAAAGCACTAACTATGTCCTATAATATGGATTAATAGTGGTAAATACTGAGACCTATAAAAAAACCAACAATTTCTTCAACTACTCCAGTCTCTGTTGCCGAGGCTAAGTAGGGTCATGAGTCCATGCCCACCCTTCCAGTAAAAAGGGAACTGGTTTTGGGGTTACCCGCTGCCAGTACTGCACCAAAAGGCCGTAAAAAACCTAGTGTTGGTCCTAAGATTGCTAAGAGGAGGAAATACGTTAAAATCTCTGCGGCGGAGCCTTCATCTTTGGGAGCATCTCGATCCACTTTGATGCCAGTGCATAATGCCAATGTTTGATTGGAAATTTGTCGCAAGGCTTTGTTTTGTTTGCGTGCTTGCCTCCTCTAACTTTTTTTTTTGGATTTCTTGTGTAGTTTATGTTATTGATCGATGGGATGATAAGTGATTGTGGTTCAGAGGTCGACCAAGTGACGAAGGAGCTTGTTGAGTTGTGGGAACCGAAATCCTCACCGTCGATTTCCGTACACTTAGAAAGTTAGGAAACCCTAACTTTCCCAGGAGATCCCGGATAATCTGCTTTAAACCAAACGCCACGCAACCAAACAAACTTGAGAGAAACTTGACGATAAAAATATGATAAGAAAATTTCAAAAAATAAAGAGAGCAAAGAGGTTTTTATTCCGTAATTGCGTAAGAGATTTCGTACAAGAAGGTAATTAGCCTTGGCTACAAAAGATGTCGGCGAGATCCTTAGTTCTAGCAACCTGACTACGAAAACCTAATCGAAACGCAGCTCGATAACAAAAAGAAAGTAAATGCATATTGCTATAAGTTTGCTGTGAATGCTAAAAAAGTCGTTCTTGAGTCTTTAGCCTCATATTCTCTTATATACTCCTCTTCAAGTGGTTTGATGTTTCTTTTTTGCCCCTGGTCGAGTTTATCACTTCGAGAATATTCCCTTTTCCCCTCCGATCTTTACATTTCTCCGCCGAGTCCTCACATTTATCTCGAAACTTTAGCATTTATCTTTTCCTGCGAACAAAAATAAACCGTCATAGCATATTTGGTCCTGGTTTCGTACGAAATCGTAAGTGGGCCTTTAATTGTGTTTTAGGTCTCTCGGGCCGTTTCTGACTTAAGAATTTTTACGATTTCTCCGAAAAGGGTTCTCGATACGACGCCGATTCAAGGGAAAAGTCAAACTTTTCGTATAATCCAGGCGCTTTTGGTGTTTAGTCGAATGTTGCCATTTCCATACGATTGAGTTGAACCTTTATACGAGAAATCGAGTTTCCATGGTTTTTTTAGTAAAGTTCAACTGGTAACTCTGATTGAAACGAAACAAAAAGAGTTTCTATCAAGATTCGAGATAGAAGCTAAAGAGAGTGATCCAGCTGGCCATATGGCCACCTGGGAGCAACATTTGGCGACCTAGGAGTTGTTTGTCGAGTCTTACATATTTTTATCGTAAAATCTCAACGGAAATTCTGTTCGAGACGAAGTGAAAGGCAGCAAGGTCCTAGCTCGAAGTAGGAGGTAATGAGAGCTGCACTAGAGTATTTTGATACTGATTGAGAGAAGTAAGGTCGCCAATTGGCGACCAGACTTTTGGGAGCCTAGGTTTCCATATGGCGATCCGGTTCGTACGGGTTCATGTTGCCATATGGAGACCCGTAACCTTGATGAGAAGGTCGACGTATGGTGACCCATGCCTTGTGTGTGCAGGTCGCCATATGGCGACCCGTATTTGCAAGTACATGTCGCCATATGGGGACCCGTGCTTGCAGAGTGTAGGTCGCCATATGGTGACCCGTGCTTGCAGGGTGTAGGTCGCCATATGGTGACCTGTTTCTCTCGAGTCTAGGTGTTGTATCTTTGATTATGCACTCTCAAATTAACCATACAAACTACTTTTACTCTGTCAAATAAGAGGATCAATTGTAGTACTTAGGGATCGAATCCACATGGAGCGTGGGCACACAATATACTATAGATGTTTAGATTAAGCTAGGCGAACAGTTTATTAGAGCAGCAAATAGTAGACAAATAAGCACGTGATTGGTTTGATAGCAATAAGATGAAATAGCTAGGTCTAGGGATTTATCAATCAATATATTCAAGACACAAATTAAGGATACTAAGGGTTTTATAGATCAAATTCTAGAACTCGAATTCACTAAGCAATTATCTAGCTCTTGCATGCAATTACTAATTAGATGCCTAAGTTCTATGTTCCAGCTCTCGCATGCAAACAAGGATCGAGTGTCGATCGATACCATTGCTTCGGTATCGATCGATACCATTGCTTCGGTATCGATCAATGCTACCTCAGATAAACATTAACACACATATCGATAATGTTTAACTAGATCGTAGACCAACTCTCGTATGCGCCTAGATATATAACCCACACAGGGCTCGGGTTCTGTTAATTAATTGCACTCTTGTGCTTCTCAATTGTCCTATGATTCTAGGTTCAAGTAATCAGTCACACTCTCGTGCTATTCCACTACTCTACGTCCTAGTATTACAAGCCACCCTGGTGTAGATATCTATAGATAACCTAGCAATCCCATGACTATCAGTTCAATGTTAAGAGCATGAAATCCTTAAGCCTAAGAGGATGATTACTCATACATGGAAGCAATAACACAAATCATAGATTGAATAAATACTAGATATATAAATCAATATAAAAACCAAAGGAGTTCCAATGAATCTCTGAATAAGGAGTATTGATCTTCTTTCCAGAACTTAAGATAATCAATAAAATAAAGCTTAGCCGTCAACAATGGCTTAGAAAACTATATAAATTAGGTCTAAACTCGTTCAGGGTATTATGGTAAATTGTGGTGGCTTCTGGGCTTAAGTCGGCTATAAAACAATTCGAGCCTGTCTTCTCGGATCACCTTCGATCGACACTAAGCATGGGCCATCAATTGATACTCATTCATCTTCTCGACAGCTTCCTCTCGTGAGGTAGACATGCCACTCTTCAGTAAATCAGGCATAACTTTGGCTGTAGGATCCTGATTGAGCTCAAACCGGCGGCATTGGAAAGCTAACTCGAAGTTGAAAGCCTGCACGACTAGCCTCACAGCGCGGTTCCTTGGGAAAAAAACTCTACACTTTCTTCATCAGACTATGCTGAGAGTGAGTCAGGTTCAAACAGAGGAGCTTCTAGCGGAGAAGATGGCAAACCAGAAGACGGTGAGAGACCTGATTTGGAGCAGCTCTGTTGTGGTCACTTTTGAGATGAAGAAGGTTCAGAGGCTGATACCGGCGCCGGGGAATCTGAGGCGTCAGCTTTGCGGTTCAGACGAGCATTCCTTTGTGCAGGTTGCATGGCGGAATTTTTGGATGGAGAAGAGATGGTGTCGGCGTGGAGAAGGAGATGTGACACCAAGAGAGTGTTTCTTCTCAATTTAACCCTAATTCACTCAAAGCTGGGCCATTAGTAACACAAGAGAACGCGGCCCACATAGCTCGTCCCAAACAGAAAATATGTTTGTAATGTGTAATGATGGCATAAAAACGAACCTAAGCA
Organism: Moricandia arvensis; assembly: GCA_905132765.1. NCBI lineage: Eukaryota > Viridiplantae > Streptophyta > Magnoliopsida > Brassicales > Brassicaceae > Moricandia > Moricandia arvensis. Next base: position 84,624 of record CAJHQP010002113.1, read on the forward strand.
CAAGCTAAATTTTACCACTGTGGATGACAGAACTTACAAAGGTAAGAGGGTGAGGTTGACTGAGTAGTATCACGACAAGCTAAGTATCACTGATGTAGAAATTGATAAGGATTGAAACACCAGAAGGCACAATCTGAAATGCCTTATGTACTAGAGAAGAGTTTACACAGCTTATCCCACGCTCTTAATCACCCAAAAGACGAATGAAGTCAATGAGCCAACTCAAGTCTGCAGCTATTTTTCAGCCGAGTAGCTGTCACAAACGAGATCTTCCTAAGAAGGTTATCCAACCGCAAGTCCTTTTTCTCACACACTCGTATGAAAACAGAAACATTTTCCATATTAGATGTCTATCACTTCATCTTCATAGACACAAAAACACCAAGAGACATGAGATTGTCTCTGCCTAGTCCGGACAGTGATCGAACTCAGAGTCAAAGTGTTGTGACACCCAGCTCCAACACGAGTATCCATCATTCCAGGCCTTTAGTTGTTCACAAGATATTGAGGAGTCACACCATGTACATCTTCTTCCAAGAGACATGTGGTTGTCTCTGCCTAGTCAGGACAGTGATCGAACTCAGAGTCAAAGTGTTGCAGCACCCAACTCCAAAACGAGTATCCATCATTCCAGGCCTTTATTAATTTTTTTTTAAAATGTATGGTGTGACACCGAGCTTTTGTTGTTTAGCTCCGCAAAGATGTGACACCGAGCTTTTGTTGTTTAGCTCTGCAAGGATCCATGATTCAACTCTCTTCTACAATGTTTCCCGTGTTCACTCCAGACAGTGACCAATGCTTAAGCTAAAATGGAGCAGCATCCTAGTTCAAGATGGATGTCCTTCTCAGTGAACTAAATGAGTGTGAGCTTAGCAACCGTTGGCGGACACCCTTCGGAGTTAGACTTGTTGATCCAAGGTTTTAGAGTAGGGTGACTAATGAAGCATGTGACCTCCCATATGTACAACACTCCTCTCTGCAATAAGACTTAGTCAGAGATTGACGATTCCCAACGCCTTCCGAAGACCCAGAAAGGTGTTGTAATCTAACGGTTTGGTGGACAAGTCTGCAAGCTGTTTTTCAGATGATACATGCTCAAGGATAACGACTTTCAGCTCAACCAACTCTCTCACAAAGTGATATCGAATATCCACATGTTTAGTTCGTGAGTGCTGGACAGGGTTCTTAGAAAGATTTATAGCACTCATATTATCACAATGAACAAGAATAGATTCAGAAGTGATACCATAAACCACGAGCATTTGACGCATCCATAGTAGTTGAGTACAGCAACTTCCCAAGGCAATGTACTCTGCCTCAGCTGTAGAGAGTGAGACGCAATTCTGTTTCTTGCTATGCCACGACACCTTGTTGTTTCCTAGAAAGAAGCAGCCACCAGAGGTACTACGTATATCATCAATACAACCTGCCCAATCAGCATCACAAAACCCTGCAAGATTCACATTAGTCTCAAAAGTGTAACGAAGTCCGGAGTCAAGAGTACCTTTCACATATTTAATCACCCTTTTTACGGCTTTGAGATGTGACTCTTTGGGGTGTGCTTGATACCTTGCAAAAATACCCACGCTCAAGCAAAGGTCTGGACGACTAGCCGTGAGATAGAGGAGGTTACAAATCATGGCCCGATACAGCTTCTCATCAACTGGTTTGCCTTCTCCATCTTTAGCGAGCTTGGTGGTTGTGCTCATTGGAGTTTTTGCTACCTTGCTTGTTTGCATCCCAAATCGCTTAATGAGATTCTTAGCATAGGTACTCTGTGATACAGTGATTCCATTTTTCAGCTGTTTTCAGGTCCAAGAAAGTAACTCAACTCACCAACCATGCTCATCTCAAATTCCTTTGTCATAATTTTGACAAATTCCTCAACCATTTCTCGTGAGTTTCCCCCAAATATGATGTCATCCACATACACTTGGACCACCAAGATACCCTTAGCAACTTCTTCAACAAACAGAGTCTTATCAACTCCACCTGCTTGAAACTCGACTTGATTAGAAACTCTGTGAGCCTCTCATAGCACGCTCTTGGAGCTTGTTTAGACCATATAGAGCCCTCTTAAGTTTGTATACATGATCAGGAAAGTGAGGATCTTCGAAACTCGTTGTGAAACATACACCTCTTCCTGCAGCAAACCATTCAGGAATGCACTCTTGACGTCCATCTGGTACAACTTAATCCGCAGGTGACAAGCAATGCCGAAAAGAAGTCGAATTGACTCTAATTGTGCAACAGGGGCAAAAGTCTCATCAAACTCAACCCCTTCAATTTGAGAATATCCCTGAGCTACAAGTCTGGACTTATTCCTTGTGACATTCCCTTCTTCATCCGTTTTGTTTTTGTAGATCCATTTTGTTCCCACAACATTCCCATTCTTGGGTCTAGGAACAAGATCCCACACTTGTAGTCTATCAAATTGTCCATCTCAACGTGCATTGAGTTTGTCCAGAACTCATCCTCGAATGCTTCCTGGATATTCTTTGGTTCAAAGAGAGCAACACAACACTCTAGTCTACTCATCACTGAATTCAGACACGCAAACTTTACCATCTCCTTCAAGTCTATGTGCTTCTTTCGAGTGACTCTCTCATCAAATACACCCCAATGACATCCTCAGGTGAGTGATTCTTGTGCACTTGTCTTATATCCAGATTGACCGGCTCTTTTTCGTGTTCTAAATCATCTTCAGACTCGTCCTTTACTTTAACTTCAGATGGTGCAGGCGTAGCTGATGTAACACCATCGATTGTGTGTGTCACACTAGCCTGATAAAATCCGACACTGTCATCAAAGACCACATTCACATTATCACCAATGAACCTTGTCCGTTTATTGAAGACCCTGTAAGCTGAGCTATTAGTGGAATATCCCAGAAACATGCCCACATCACTTTTTGCCTCAAACTTACCAAGATGCTCGTTGTCATTAAGAATGTAGCATAAACAACCGAACACATGCATGTGACTGAGATTTGGTGTCTTCCCTTTGAGTATCTGATAGGGAGTTGTCATGGTCTTAGGTTTGACGTACACTCGATTTATCACATAGCATGAAATACTAATTGCTTCTGCCCAGAACCCAGAGGGCACACTGTTTCCGTACAACATGGCTCTAGCCATCTCCTGAAGTGTTCTATTTTTTTTCTCTCAACAACTCCGTTCTGCTGTGGAGTTCTGGGAGCAGCATACTGATGACGAATTCCTTGACTTTGACAAAATTGATCAAACTGTTCGTTCTGAAATTCACCACCATGGCCGCTCCTTATTTGAATTATACCACATTTCTCCTGTTTGAGCTGTAGAGCTAGGATCCGAAAGTTTTAAATTGCATCAGATTTATTCCTCAAAAAATCAACCCAAGTAAACCTTGAAAAATCATACACCAGTACAAAGATGTATCGTTTCCCAGAAATACTTTCAGGTGATATAGGTCCCATAAGATCCATAAGAACCAGTTCCAAGACTCGTTTAGTTCTAATCTCTGACACTTGTTTATGCTGAACCTTGATTTGCTTACCCTTGCAGCATCCTCCACAAACTGTATCAGTGTGTTTCTCAAGTTCTGGCACTCCTCGAACAACCTCTACTCTCACAATCCTAGATAACCCATTAGTATTCATGTGACCAAGTTTTTTGTGCTGTAGATCCAGTTGTGATTCTTTTGTTGAGAAGCACACATTTGATGGTTTCCACATATAACAACTGTTATCAGATCGGATTCCACTCAACACAAGATTGCCTTTGAATCCATAGCTCGACATTCTTTACTCGTGAAAGCGACTTCCAGTTCTTCATCACATAGTTGACCAACACTGATAAGATTTGCCTTAAGACCATCCAAAAGATACACATTTACCAAGCGAGGTAAATCATTTCTCTCAATGACACAACTCCACGAATTTTTCCTTGTCCACCATCTCTAAATGTAACTTTACCACCTTTAATATGTTCGATCTTATCAAGATTGTCATGATCCCCAGTCATATGCTCGGAGCATCCATTATTGAAGTACCATGGAAGCTTAGCCGATTCAGGTTCATCTGTAGAGGTGTAGGCAACATTACATTGTTGAGCATCCTTTGGTTCAAGACGAGTGAAGTTACACACAAGATTTTCAACATCAATAGTTTGGGGGTGTAACACCAAATTATCTGAGTGTGACATATTACTCTTTTCAGTGCAGGACTCAGAGTTGCAGGTAGCATCATTCTCAACCACTTTCTCTGTTAGGTGTGACCTCTCAATAACAGGGCGTGACATCTCATGAGCTGCCGATTTAAACCCATGATATAGATCCCTCTTGGATATCTAGACATGGCCATACACCTTAAGTTCGAAACATAGATTCATCCTCCAGGCTCGTTGATACTGAACTCTTCGATTATGGCAAAATCTAACCTGATGACCAGTCTTTCCACAAAAATGACAACCATTGCGACGTCTTCCAGCAACCCTTTTTATTGACTCACTCTGACAAGCGACTGGAAGTTGATGTTCAGTCTTTGTTCTGACTTTTGTATTGACATATGTTTGCTTACAAAACATGATTCTGTCACTTTCCTCTCTACTCGCTGAAGACGATCCACGAAAACCAAGACCCCAATTAGCTTTGGGAGGTTGTCCAATGGACAGAATATGATCCAAATTTATAGTTCCCTTGTTGAGCATCCTGATCTGTTTATGTTTCTCGGTGATATTCCCTTCTAGTAGCTTGTTCTTTTCAAGTTCCTGAGTCAGCAACTCTTTCATTTGATTGAATTGTTCTTAAAAAAACTTGTGACTTTGAATCTGTTCCGCTAATTTTCCTTTTAGTTCCAAGACTTCTAGATTGGAATCACTTTTGATCACAACCTTCTCGGATTCAAGACTGGGTTGTTCTGGTTCAAGTATGTTCACTTGAGCTTTCAGCATAGCCTTGTCTTTGATGAGTTGTAAGTTCTCATGACTAAGTTCAGTAATCTTATCAAACAAAGAGCGGTATTCAGTCTCAAGATCAGGATTCACGCCATCATCTTCGTCTTCATCATCAGTCTTAGTTTCTGGTTTCACTTCAGACCTTTCGTCATGTCCCATAAATGCCATAAAATTAAGCAGCAATTCCTCACCATAGCTGTCACTATCAGATTCAGTGTCACTGAGACAAAGAAGTGATTTTTCTTTTCCCTTCTTTAGACTGTTGGGACATTCACTTCGAGTGTGACCAAAACCCTTGCATTCAATGCATTTCAGCTCCTTCCTCTTGGTTAAGGGACAATCACTGCGAAAGTGTCCGAAACCTTCACATTCATGGCATTGAAGATCCTTTTTTCTAACACTTTTGGATGACTCAGACCTTGTAGACTGACTGTTGAATCGATTGCCTTCATTCCTCTGAAAACGATTACCAGAGCGACCTCCACCCTTCCCTAACCGTTAAACCATTTTGTTGAAGCTTCTAGCCATCAATCCCATATTGTCTTCAATCTTCTTAACTCTGTCATCTTCATTGGACTCTGCAATAAAGGCTATACTCTTTTGTGACTTGGATAGTTGGTCAGCTCTATGAAGATCATGAACTTTGAGTATCCCAAACAGCTGATCAAACTTTATCTCATCTGTATCAACAGCAATGTCTAAAACTGCTTTATAAGCCTCAAACCTCGGTGGAAGACATCTCAACAACTTTTTAGCCAGATCCTTTTCTTTGTATTTCTTACCAAGCACCGAGGACTCACTAGCGAGTTCGCTAATCTTTGCTATGAATCCATCAATTGGTTCATCATCTCCGATTCTTAGATTCTCAAACCTCGAGGCTAAGTGATCAATTCTTGTTCTTCCCACACTTGTGTTACCCTCAACGTGATTGATCAAAGTGTCCCAAGCTTCCTTAGCAGCTTCACACCCTTGGGTTATCTTGAACTATTCCAAATCCACGGCTGAGAATATTGCAGTCAATGCTTTGGAATTGAATTTTGAAGCAGCCTTGTCTGATTCAGTCCAATGTTCTTTAGGTTTTGGAGCTTGTGATTTATCATCCAACAACATAGTAGGAGGATTCCAACCTTGTTCAACAGCAGTCCAAGCATCCTCATCAATTCCTCTGATAATGTGTCGCATTCTCGCCTTCCAATGACCAAAGTTATTGCCGTCAAGCATGATAGGCTTGTGAATTGATACCAAGTCTTTCATGGTGTCCATGATAGCTGCATGATCTCAACCTGTTAGTAGTTTCTCAACACTACAGAGGTTTCCGGCTCTGATACCAAATGAAAGATCATAGACACCACGGTGTAATTCAACACACAAGCAAATCAAAGAACTCTTTCTTTTGTATTGGAAATCTTTTAAACAATCTCCCTACGCCGGGTTTACATCTCACATTACTGTGTAACACCATTAACTGTGTAACGCCTCATTACACATGTGTAACCCCCTCCTGGTAACCCGAACAGTATTGCTCCTTTTTTCGAGCTAAAAATGACTACCAGTTTCTGTCGTCGCCATATCGTCGAGAAAGTCCCCGGGATAGGTTTTGTCCTTAGTGTGCCGAACTAAACAAGAATCATCAAAATTCAAACAAATATCAAGTCAAATAAGCAAAACACGCAATGTTGCTAAAGGATAGTTGGATCCTTACCACGGTTTGGTTTCCAAAACACCCTAAGATTTGTTGGCGGTTCCTCAAAGGCCGTTCGATTCATTTCAACGTAAAAATAGAGTCGCAGCCATTCATGAGTCTTCGACGGGTGATCGGTGATGATGTTCACCTTTTTTTAATATTAAGCTGATATACTCGGTCTTTATTATTTGCGGGAGTGTCTTCTCTTCGAAATTCCTGACGCTTAGCTAGGTATCAACCTTGACAGACAATGCCGTAAGCGCGACAGCAACGCAAATAGTTCCGGTAATCATTTTGAAAAATGCTGCATCTCTCCTACTGCGATAGGCCACAATGAGCCGAGGGATTGGAAACCACAACTATGCGTCCTTCTGAAACCAGGACTCATAAATGCAGACGTATCCTTTAGGTGGTGACCACGAATGTTGATCTTGTCGTAGGATTATGAAGGTAGACCCAGTGGAAGCTCGCAGTTCTTCCAGCAAACTCGTCACACTTGAGTATGTTGACTTGGTCGATTAGACGTCTGTTCAATCCTGACCTTCTACTTTAGATGGCCGAAGAGAATCCTCGGCAAGATTCGGTTGGCGTACGAAATAACCATTTTGGTGAAAAGGCAACAAGTATATTGATTTTTTTGAAAGATATTGCACAACGTCGGCATCCACGGAATCGTTGCCAATGTCTTCGTTGGCATTTGCAATGATGTTTCTTGTCTGAACTCGTCGACTCTAACAAACTCTTTAGCATTAGTCATCAGCAACTGATGATCAAAACCTAGGTCGGAAACAATTTTTAGTGGTCCGTGATGCCTTCTTGTTAGATCAGAAAAATGGCTAGAACCGCCAAAGACGTCCTGTGGGTCTGGATCGAAGCACACAACGATAACGTTTCCTTTCTTCGAGAAACTTTGAAGCAGGGCAATGGAACAAAGAAGAATTTGATTAAAAGATAAAATAGAGCGAACGCTCAAAGATAGAGAAGGATAGCGTTAGATTTCGAGAAGAGAAAATGATAAGAATAGGAGGCTTTTCAATATTTATAATGGACGCCGCTATAAACGAGAGGACACCATCATTAGGTCTACAACCTAGTCCGGTGGCATGATTCCCATTATCTTAGGAAAAAATGTTCATCTTATGGGTTAAATCGAGTCCGGTTAATGGTTTAATTCATAACTGAAAATGGCGTTTTCGACGACCTGCGGAGGTGGATGCCGTGCTTCGAGAGACATTCACCGAACTGTTTATTCTCATAACTCATTTTTGAAAAATATTGAGATTGACTTCACCTCTCACAATGAACTGGGGGGAGGAGGGTTATTGTTTGAGATGGATTAAATCCTTCAAACAGGTCTATCTAATAAACAGAACTTGGCCTAATGAATCGAAGTCGGCTGCGTTTTACGCTAACTCTAGGGCATAATGGGAAGATTTGTTGAGCATATAAGAAGAAGAATTATGTTGAGAGAAGACATTCAGAAAAATACTTGGGAAGCACATCACAAGAGCTAGAGCTTAATTAATTCCTTTTGTTCTTGTCGATTTATTCTTAACAGAAAACTCGTTAAACCTCTTTGTAATCACATCGTGATCATTCAATAAACGTCTTTCAATCAACCCATATCAAATTAGACTCTACTTTCACTACTGCACGGAATTCAGATTAAACAAATGTTTTATACAAAAGTAGAAAAAAGTCTAGAATACAATTAATTCATGAGAGCATGTTTTTCTTGTTCCAACTATCTCATAGTTTTAAAGTTATATCTTGTTTATTGAGTTAAAATACATGTGCCTTAGTTCTAAGAAAAAGTGCTTTTGTTATTATATGAAAAGAAATCTGAATACTGTTATCAGAATATAACTCTTTAGTTGATAAGTATTTAAAATTCTGCTGCCTAATTATTATTCTACCCACCCAAAAGCTACCAAACTTTTGTTTTGTAGTATTGTTTTCCGAACATCGAATCGTACTGGACGTTTTCATACCAACCACCAAAATACCAAATCTCATTCATCGTTTGCAATTCCTTTTTATTTATAAGTAGTTTTTAGCGTAAAATTAATAAGAAAAAGTGGAAAATGGTGAAAAATAAAACAATGAAAACGAACAAAAAGAAAAAAAGTAGAGTAAGTGTAGGAAG